>PVHT021183692.1:1092028-1157875 GCA_004024745.2 Catagonus wagneri | reverse complement strand
GTTAACCACTGCGCCATGACGGGAACTCCTCAAACTTCACATTTAAAGCTGAAAGGACAGAGGAAATGTCTAAGGCCACCTATAACCAGGGAGTAAGTAGGCCACCGAGACACCAATGCCGCCGAGACACCAGTGCCACCAGTGCCTGGTGGGCACCTGACGGTACTGCTCACTTAAGTTTTTACTCAGTGACCATACAAGCCAAGAGGGCAAGAGTTTAAGGCCAGAGCCCTCCCAAGTTGGGAGCCTTTTGAATGATCTCCCCCACATTAAACTGCACCCTCAGGAACTATGCTCTTAGGACCAGAATGAACTGGATTTTACCCTCCTTCCTACCCCAGTCCTAGAGAACCTCAGAGGAGCCCTGGTACTAAGGAAAGCAGAAGGAACATAGGAGAGGATAAAATACTGCGAGGAAGAAATGGCCACACATCAGCATCAGCCCTCTGCCCGGATTCATCAAAGAAGCTCAAATTGAGAACTTGATTTAAGGTTGCCCATGACTTTTAGTAACTCCAGCCAGGTGCTTGGCAAAAGCAAACATGAAGCCTCTCCAGAGAGAGGCATTTCTGTCTTAGGCCTGGGGGAGCCCCCAAAAGCCAGTCAGGTGCATGGACCACACAGTCAATCAAAAACTGCTGAGTGCAAAAGGAATTAAACAGTATGAGTAGGAACACCGAATCAAGACACCAAAAATAACCTATAGAGACAATGAAACTGGCATTGCCACATACAGATTTTATATTTATTTATCTATTTATTTATTTTCTGCTTTTTGAAGCATAGTTGATTTACAGTATTGTATTAGTTTCAGGTATACAGCAAAGTAATTCCATTTTATAGAGAGACTATTCTTTTCCATTATAGACCATTTATAAGGTATTGGCTATAGTTTGCTGGGCTATAACAGTCGATCCTTGTTGCTTATCTATTTTATATAGCGTAGTGTGTATCTGTTAATCTCATACTCCTAATTTATCCCTCCTTCCCCTTCCCCTTTGGTAAACGAAGGTTTGTAAGTTTGTTTTCTGTGTCAGTGAGTATGATTCTGTCTTTAAATGTGTTCATTTCTACTAATTTTTTGATTCCACATGTGATATCATACAATATTTGTCTTTCCTCTGTCTAACTTACTTCACTTAGTATGATAATCTCTAGATCTACCCATGTTGCTGCAGATGGCATTATTTTGTTCTTTTTTATGGCTGAGTAATATACCATCATATGTATATTATATAGGGAATATTTGCATGTAACATTATTGCATGTAACATTATTGTCTAGGTAAACAATGCCAATGAATCTATTTAAAAATAAAAACTCAGTCACATTTATTTATATTAATAACAAATGTGAAAAACAAAATTAAAAACATAATATGATTTATAGTTGATCTAAAGAAAATGAAAATACCCGGATATAAGTCAATAAAACATTTCTATAATTTGCATCCTGAAAAATACAAAATACTGATGAAAGAGATCAAAGACCTAGACAAATGAAAATATTTACATTTGTAGATTGGAAAACTCAAAAAAAAAAGTTCAAGGAACAATTTAGAATCAGATTAAAGAAAGGAAAATATAGACTTATTGAACTGATGTATATAGGTCAAATGAAATTATCCAGAATGGAGCAGAGAGAGAAAAAGATTTGTTTTCAGTTCAGAAAAGAAGGTGAGAAATGTGGGAGCTAAATATATATAATCATAAAGCTAGAAGAAGATTGCAGAGGACAGGGATGGAGGCATTTTTTAAAGAGATAACTAAGAATTTCCCAGATCTAATAAAAGACACCAATCCGGGAGTTCCCATTGTGGTGCAGCGGAAACGAATCCAACTGGTAACCATAAGGCTTCAGGTTCAATCCCTGGCCACACTCAGTGGGTTGAGGATCCAGGGTTGCTGTGCGCTATGGATCCTGCATTGCTGTTGCTATGGCATAGGCCGGCAGCTGTCATTCCGATTTGACCCCTAGCCTGGGAACCTCCATATGTCGCAAGTGTGGCTGTAAAAAGCCAGGGGGGAAAAAAAGAAAAAACAGTCCACAGATTTAAGAGACTCAGCAATCCCAAAGCAGAAATCCCTATGTAGACAAAAAAATTGAAAGCAACCAGAGAAATATAAATTACCTTCATAACAATGACTGTTAGATTATAGATTGCTTCTCAACAGCATCAGTTAAAGTCAGAAAATGGTAGGACCATAATTAAAGTACTGAAGAAAAATGACTGCCAACCAATTAGTTCATACCCAGTGAAAATACATTTTGGGAATGAGAGTAATATCTTGAAAATGTCTTTCAAGAATGAAGTCACTAGGAGTTCCTGTCGTGGCACAGTGGAAACGAATCCGACTAGGAACCATGAGGTTGTGGGTTCAGTGGGTTAAGGATCCTGTGTTCCCGTGAGCTGTAGTGTAGGTTGCAGATGCGGCTCGGATCCTGGGTGGCTGTGGCTGTGGTGTAGGCTGGCAGCTGTAGCTCCGATTAGACCCCTAGCCTGGGAACATCCACATGCCGCGGGTGTGGCCCTAAAACGACAAAAGAAAAAAAAAATGAAGTCACTAACTGAAGGAAATTCTACAGGAGACTGTCAGCAGGAGAGAGCAGTTTGGATATGCAAGGAGAAATGGAATGCAAAGAAGAAGGCAAATACGTGGGTAAATTTAAATGAGCATTGGTTGTATAAAGCAGAATAAGGTCTAACAGGGTCAGTGGAGACAACAGGCTTAAAAGGTGTACAAGACCAGCATGGACTGAGCTCTCCAGTCCCTGTGTTGTTGAGGAAGAGGAGAAGGGTCTTCGTTTCCTTTGGATGTGAGACTATAGGTAATTCCAATCTGAGACCAAAAAAAATGAAGTAAGGCCCAAACACCAGCAAAGACAAGAGAAAAAGAATATAAATTTGTGTGACAAGAAAGAAAATATATAAAATGGTAGCTTTAAACCTAAATCTAGGAATTCCGCTATGGTGCAAAGAGATCAGTGACCTGGACGCAGGTTCTATCCCCAGCCTAGCACAGTGGGTTAAAGGATCCAGTGTTGGGGCAGCTGCAGCATAGGTTGCAACTGTGGCTCATATCTGATCCCTGGCCCAGGAACTCCATATGCCACGGGGCAGCCAAAAAAGAAAAACAAAAAACTTAAAAACTCTTAGTATTCACATTAAATGTGAGTGAACTGAACTCTCCAATTACCAAACAGTAATTGTCACACTTGACAAAAAAAATTTTTTTTAATCCAGCCACAGGCTGTTTAACCAAAGACTTGCCTAAAACGAGATAGAAAGTTTGAAGTAAAAGGGTGAAAAAAATATGACCTACATATACTGATCAAAATAAAACCATTGAGGCTAGGTTACTATCTGGCATATAGACTTTAATTAAAAATTATTACTAGAGAGGAATAGGCTTGATTTGCAGATATGTAAGAATCAAGTATGTAAGTAATATATCCTTAAAATATATGAAACAAAAGGTGAAAAAACTAAAAGGAAAAAAATAGGAAAATTCACAGTCATAATGAGAGATTTTAACATGCCTCTCTCAGTAACTAATAGACCAGGAAGATGAAAAAAAAATCAGAACATAGATTTAAACAAAACAACTAGCAATACTGAGTAAATGGACAGAACATCGCACCCACCAATCATAGAACACATATTTTTTTTTAAAGCGCTCATGGAACATTTACCAAAACTGATCATATCCTGGGATACAAAGACGTATCCACACATGTCAAGTGACTGAAATCAATATAGAGTATGTTCTTTGACTACAGTGCAACTAAGCTAGAAATCAGTAACCGGAGGATTACCAAAAATCTCAGTATGGGAGTTCTCATGGTGGCTCAGCGGATTAAGAATCGGACTGGTATCCATGAGAGTGCAGGTTTGATCCCTGGCCTCGGCCCTAAAAAGAAAAAAAAAAATCTCAGTATATTTTGTAATTAGGAAAAATACTCGTAAATAACTCATGGGTCAGAACAATAAACATTAGAAAGTATTCTAAACTGAATGGTCATGACAACACTACATATCAACACTTAGAGATGCAAGTAAAGCCATGCTGAGAGGGAAATTTTATAGCCAGAACTGTGTTTGTTAGAAAATAAACAGCAGATTGATTCGCTGAGCATTCATCAGCAAACGTTGGAAAAAGAACAACAAAATAGCACCAAGAAAGTAGGAGGATAGGATTAATAAAAATAAGAACAGAAATTGATGAAACAGAAAACAAACATTCGGCAGAGATCAATAAAGCCAAAAGCTGGTTCTTTGAAAAGACTAATGGATTATAAACCTCTAGCAAAACTGAGCGAGGAAAAAGAATGGAAACACAATCAACCTTATGAATGAAAAGAACATCACTGCAGATGGTGTCGAGACTAAACAACTAAGAAAAAACTGGGAGCAACATTATGCCAATATATTTCAAAATTTAAATATAATGGACAGAATCCTAGAAAAATGTAAGTTTGCCAAAAATTACAATGAAGAAATAAAATATGAATCATTTTATAATCATTAAAGAAATTAAATCAGTGGTCAAAAAATTTCAGACCAATTAAACTCCAATCTCATAAGACTTCATTGGTGGGATCTACCAAACACTTCAGGAAGAAAACAATGTTATTTCAATCCTACACAAGCCTGTTAGAGTATAGAAAAAGAGGGGGAGTTCTCATCGCGGCGCAGCAGATACGAATCCGACTAGGAACTATGAGGTTGTAAGTTTGATCCCTGGCCTCGCTCAGTGGGCTAAGGATCCGGCGTTGCCGTGAGCTGTGGTGTAGGTTGCAGATGTGGCTCGGATCTGGCATTGCTG
Source organism: Catagonus wagneri (assembly GCA_004024745.2). Lineage (NCBI taxonomy): Eukaryota > Metazoa > Chordata > Mammalia > Artiodactyla > Tayassuidae > Catagonus > Catagonus wagneri. The sequence goes on along the minus strand of PVHT021183692.1, from coordinate 1,153,049 downwards.
TGGCTGTGGCTGGCAGCTGTAGCTCCGATTAGACCCTTAGCCTGGGAAAAAGACAGAAAAAGAGGGAACTCCTAGCACTCTTTATGAGGCTAGATGACCTTGATATCAAAACCCAATTAGGACATTAAGAAAAATGAAAATTACAGACTTCTCTTTCTTCCTCCAAAAAAAATTAGCAAAATGAATCCATCAACACATTAAAAAGATAATATATCTTGATCAAACTGAGTTTATCTCAGGAATGCAGTGTTAAAGATTAGAAAGTTAATCAATGCAATGTGCTGTATGAACTAAAGGAGAAAAATCACACTGTCAAGAGTTGCAAAGAATTCATTTATGACAAAATCTCTTAAACTAGGAATAGCTGGGAATGTCTCTTTATTTTATTAAGACAGCATTCATTTATAACATTATGTAAGTTTCATGTGTACAGCATTATATTTCTACTTTATTTCTACCTCTGGATACCCTACAACATGCTCATCACCAAAGATTTAATTTCCGGACAAGACCTTTGAGCCCCTTTACCCATTTTGCCTTTCCTCACCGCTCCCCCTCTGGTAACCATTAGTCTGTTCTCTGTATCTATGTGCTTATTTTTGTTTGGTTTGGTTTGTTCATTTATTTGGAGTCTTTTTAGTTTGTTTATTTTTTTATATTCCACATATGAGTGGAATCATACATTGGCTTTCTTCATCTGACTAATTTCATTTAGCATAGTACCTTTAAGGTCCAACCATATTGTCACAAACAGCAAGAGTTCATCTTTTTCATGGCTAGATGGTATTTGTATGTGTGTGTGTGTGTGTGTGTGTGTGTTCGTGTGTGTGTTTGTGTGTGTGTTTGTGTGTGTGTGTGTAATACAACTTCTTTATCCATTCATCTGCTGATGGCTGCTTAGGTTGCTTCCATATCCTGGCTATTGTAAATAATGCTGCAATGAACATAAAGGTATATATATCTTTGCAGATTAGTGTTTTTGTATTCTTTGGATAAATATCCAGAAGTAGGATAGCTGGATCATATGGTAGTTCTAGTCTTAATTTTTTGAGGAATCTCCATACTGTCTTCCATGTTGGCTGCACCAGTTTACGTCCCCGCCCGCAGTGTAAGAGGGGTGCCTTTTCTCCACATCCTTGCCAACACTTGATATCTCTCTTCTTTTTGATTATAGCCATTCTGACAGATGTGAGATGGTATCTCATTGTGGTTTTGATTTGCATTTCCCTGATATTTACTGATGAGGAGAGCATCTTTTCATGTGCCTGTTGGTCAGCTGTATGTCTTCTTTGGGAAAATGTCTATTCAGTGCTTCTGTCCATATTTAAATTGAATTGTTTTTTTATTGTTGAGTTGTATGCATTCTTTATCTATCTTTTATTAAACATCTCTTTATCTTTGATTAAACATCTCTTTATTTATTTATTTTTGGGCTTTTTGTCTTTTTAGGGCAGCACCTACAGCATATGGAGGTTCCCAGTCTAGGGGTCTAATCGGAGCTGTAGCCACCAGCCTACACCACAACCACAGCAACACCAGATCCGAGCCGCATCTGCAACCTACACCACAGCTCACAGCAACGCCGGCTCCTTAACCCACTGAGCAAGGCCAGGGATCGAACCCGCAACCTCATTGTTTCTAGTCAGATTCGTTTCCACCGCACCACGACGGCAACTCCTTAAGCGTCTCTTTTAAAATAACATATGTGTCAGGACAGACCAGACTAAGGCTGCAGTAACAAAACTCCCAATTGGAGGAGCTTAACCATTAATTAAAGTTTCTCTCTCATCAGATAAATCCCATGTAGGTTCAGAAGATCTCCAGGGCAGTTCCCTTCCAAGCTGTGTCTCAGGAATCTTGGTAGGCCCCTTAGGCTTTGCTGTATTAATTGCAGCTTTGAGATTCACTGTGAAGAGCTGGAGGGTTGTGCATGAGTTTTTACGGCCAGGTCCAGATGGGGCATATATCACTTCCACTCACATCCCATTGACTAGAACTCAGTCAGATCACATAAACCCAACCCAAGTTCAAGAGGAACAGAAGTATTAGCTTCTATGTACCCAGAAAGGGGAAAAATTAAAATGGGTCTTAATGAACACATGGCATGGTCTCTGCCACAACTGAAAAAGGATATCTACAGAAAACCTGCCACAAGCATTTGTGATAATGAAACTTGAAAGTTTTCCTCTGATAGTGGAAATAACACAAGGATGCCTGCTAACACTGTCTCCATTCAGCATTATGCTAGAGGTCTTAAATAATGTGATAAGAAAAGTAAAGTGTAAAAAGGTTGAAAGTGAAGCAGCAATACTGTCAGTATTTTCAGATGGTATTGTTTTGAACACAGAAGGTTCAAAAGACTCTGCAGACAAACGATTAGAATTAATGAGAGAGTTTAGTAGGTTTGGTAAATACATATTCAAGATCTCGAAATCATTTATATTTCTACATGTCAACAACAGGAAAAAAGTATCTTTTAAAAATGCTGTTTATAGTGGCATCAAAAAATCAAGAATCTAGGAATAAATTTTACAATAGGTGTAAGTGCTCTACAAAAAAATTGTAAAACTTTATTTAGAAATATTTAGAAAGACCCAAATAAATGGAAAGATATACCGTGCTCGTGGATTGGAAGACTGAATATTGTAAAGATGTCAGTGCTCCCTACATTGAAATCTAGATTTGATTCAGTTCCTATCAAAATTTCAACAGGTTTCTTGGGGGTTTGGGGGCTGTTTCATCTTTGTGGAACTTGACAGCTGCTCTCTCAAATTTAGATGGAAAATGTAAAAAATCAAGAATTTGCCAAGACACTCCTTTTTTTTTTTTTTTGCTCTTTTAAGGCCGCAACCACAGCATATGAAAGTTCACAAGCTAATGGTTGAATTGGAGCTACAGCTGCTGGCCTGCACCACAGCCACAGCAACAAGGGATCCAAGCTGTATCAGTGAGCTACACCATGGCTCAGGGCAATGCCGGATCCCTGACTCTGATTGAGGCTGGGGATTGAACCTGCATCCTAATGGATACTAGTTGGATTCATTTCCGCTGCGCCATGACAGGAACTTCCTGCTGAGACATTCCCTTTTTTTTTTGTCTTTTTGCTTTTTCTAGGGCCATACTTGCGGCATGTGGAGGTTCCCAGGCTAGCGGTCTGGTCGGAGCTGTAGCTGCCGGCCTACACCGCAGTCACAGCAACGCGGGATCAGAGCCGTGTTTGCAACCTACACCACAGCTTGTGTCAACGCCAGATCCTTAACCCACTGAGCGAGGCCAGGGATCGAACCCGCAACCTCATGGTTCCTAGTCAGATTAGTTAACCACTGAGCCACGTCGGGAACTCCATGCCGAGACATTCTTAAAGAAGAACAGTGTGGGGAGATTTACTTAACAAGACATCAAAATCTGTGCTAAAGCTCTGTTAAGCAGGGTAGTGTGATGTTGTACAAGGACAGCAAATAGAGCCACAGAACAGAGAGTGGAGGAACAAGGCCCTGCACAGGTGGACACTAGATGTGCCACACAGGTGACAGTGCAGAGCAGCGGGGCGGAGGAGGTCTTTTTAATAAACAATGCTAGAATAGTTGACTATCCAAATGGAAAAGAATTTCATAGGACGTGCATCATGCACAAGGACACAAATGTGCAAAACAAAACTATAAAGCTGTTACGAGATAATGCAGAAAAATATCTTCGTAACACAAAATGCACTAGCCATAAAGGAAAAAGCTAACAACCCAACTACATAAAAATTAAGAATGTTTATTTTCGAAGGACTCCATAAAAAGAACAATAAGAGAAGCCATCAAGTGAGAGAAGGTATTTATAACACAGAACCAAGCAACAAAGGGCTAATATTTGGAATATATGAAGAACTCTACAAATCAGTGATAAAAAGGACAACCCAAAATATGGGCAAAAGATTTGAACAGGCACTTCACAGAAAAATTAAGCTTGAACCTTTAAATAATGTATATGAATAAATGCTCAGGCTCATTGGTAAGCAGAAAAATGGACATTAAAACCACCATAAAATGTAACTACACATGTATCAGCTGGGAAAATCCTGACAATAACCCTCCCTCATTATTTGCTTGATGGTGTAGAGCAAATGAAATTCTCATACACTACTGGTTGTATGGTAATGGATACCACCACTTTAGAAAATTGTTTGGAATTATCTAGTAAAGTGCTAACACATCTACCCAATGGCCCAGCCGTTCCACTCTTAAGTACATATCCTAAGAAATATATACATGTGCACCAGGGAGACTTGTGCAAGGATTTTCATAACAGCATTGTTTGTCATCACCTAAAGCCAAAATCAGACCAAATCCATCAACGGTAATATAGAATAATTATGTATAATCAGGCAATAGAACATTATGCTGCAATAAAACTAGTCAGACTGTGTGAATTTTATTAACAAGGTGAAAAAGGCTAAATGAAAATGTACATTCAGTATGATTCCATTTATAAAAGTTTCAGAAGCAAGCAAAATGAATCTCTGTTTTTAAGGGTGCATAAATCCACGGTAAAAGCTATAAAGGAAAGCAAGAGAATTGATATGATAAAAGTAAGAATAGCGATTAGCTTCCATTGGAGTGTAGGGTTGTGATAGGGAACTTCTGTGTCTTAACATTAGGAAATGGTTAAAACAGGATATATTTTATAACTCTTCATCAAACCACATGTGTTTCATGCCCCTTTATGCATGTTTTATTTTGTCATATAGTTTTTAATATATCACATACTGAATTAAAACATTATCTCACCACATAAACATTACCTAATTTCATCCTTACCACAAAGTCCTGCCAAGCAGGTGTTATCCCATTTTACAGATAGGAAAACTGAAGTTCAAATGACTAAGCATTTCATTTTTTCCAATAGCTTTGTTATTTGCCTAAGGCATTCTAGTGAGGGATGGAACCAGAGCTTTCACCCAAACCCCACCCCAAATCTCCCTGAGTCCCATTCATACTCTTTCCGTGATGGCTGATTCTCTTAGCTTCTGCAGTTCACTGGATCACTAAACCTAACCTGCCCCTTCTCCATTCTCAGAGCCAGGCAGTGTCACCCGTCAGACAGCCCACATCTTGCCTGCATCTTTTCCAATGTAGGCCTTCCCATCCCCTTAGCGGCCCAGTCCTCCAAAGCCAGTCTTTGTCCCATCACCCACCCACCTGGTCCAGGCTGAATCCCATCCTTCATCTTTGATCCACAAAATCCCCTATTTGAACCAAGGTACTGTGTGTCACTGTTGTCCTATACGTGATTAGAATGCCCTGAGAATCCCGCATAGAGGGGGTCGTCATGTTCCCCCAACATATTCTGACCCTAGCCGTCTGCACTGCTCTCTGGGCGCCTTGTCACAGCCTCTTCTCAGCTACTCTGCGCTGAGAGGAGAGGCACATAATTGTCCTGAGGTCGCGCCTTTGCTCAGCATAAGGGAGCTGGCCTGCCCAGCAGAGAGGGCCAGGATCTGCTCCCATTCGGGACGATGCCCCAAGATTTCGAATTTCAGAGCAACATCTCTGCTCTCCCCACCTAGGCAGGTACCAAGTGGTCGGGGGTATCATCTCTCCTGTCAATGACAACTACGGGAAGAAGGACCTCGTGGCTGCCCGGCACCGGGTGGCCATGGCCCGGCTGGCCCTGCAGACCTCTGACTGGATCCGGGTGGACCCTTGGGAGAGTGAGCAGGCGCAGTGGATGGAGACGGTCAAGGTGCTGAGGTAACGGCAGGCGGGTGCTCGTGGGATGAGCAGGGGCCACGGTCCTGTCTGCAGAGGCTGCAGGATAAATACAGGGATGGAGTGTTGAGCGGGGCTTCTGCCAGGCTTTCTCACGCAAATCTGAAAAGTGTTTTTCCTTAAGGGAGAGAGACCAACAGATTCACATTCTCAGAGAGGTCCTGAGAGGGAAAAAAATCACAAAATACCGCCCTTCGGGGTACACCTTGTGGAAATGCCCGATCTTGTTTCAGAGGACTGAGCAGCCAGGCTCCAGGGCCACCGCTCAGTAGCTGTGTGATGACAGGCACATGACAATTTCTCCGGGACACATTTCTCACTTGCAAAATGGGGACAATACAACCTAATGAGGATTATGGAAATGTAAATCACTTTTCTGACCCAGAACCACATAGTCATATTCAGTAAGTGAGCCCTTTTATTATTGTCCTCGCTTGACCAGGTTGAAAACTGCATCTGTATGAGAGGCCATCTTTTCTAATTGTACAGTCCTGGGTTCTGTATATCTAGACTTAAATTGTGAATCTAGAAATAGATAGGATATTTTTTCTTTTGAAATTGCTATTAGTGTTCAGCAAAAGCCCTGCCAAGCTCTGTACATTAGGACAATGGGTCGAATCGGAGCTGCAACTCCTGGCCTACGCCCAGTCACAGCAACACGGGATCCAAGCCGTGTCTGTGACCTATGCCACAGCTCTCGGCAACACCAGATCCTTAACCCCTGAACGAGGCCAGGGATCCTACCTGCATCCTCATGGATCCCAGTCAGATTCGTTTCCACTGCACCACAAAGGGAACTCCCTGGTTTTTATTTTTTGCTAATCTGTAAAGTAGCTTGGGAGAAAAATGTTTACCTTTACTAAAAAGTAAAAAGGTTTACTTTTTCAGATCCTGGTTCTTATTACTTACACTTTACTGGGGAAAGAACTATCCAGAAACATTCAGCAGCTACCGTACCATTTCGAAATCTGTTGCCAAATTAAAGAGCAAATGTGAAATATTTGTTAGGTTTAACGATCTTTCTCTCTTTTTAACATAAGGAATAAACTTAAACTGAGACCATCCTTTTAGAATAAGCAGTATAGTCAGCTTTCATTTATCTAGTGTAACAGAGGGGAATAGAAACAAATCCAGCAAATCATTTAGTTCTAATATGTGGTCAGAAACAGACACGTCCTCCTCCAGCCTGTGCGAGGTAATGTGGCCTTAGGCCCAGATCTTGGAGCCAAATTACTAGCAAAGTGACTTGACATGAGTTCGCCTCTCTGAGCCTCAATTCCTCCCCTAATAAGATGGGGATGGCACCACCTGCTTCACTGGGATCCTGTGTGAATTAAATGAGATTATGTAGGGAAACACCTGGTTTACAGTAGGCGCCTAATACTGTTAGCTACCTTCCCTGCATCCTTAACTCTGGCCCATAATTTATCCTCATAACAGATAAGCCATTCACGGATCAATAGGATTTGACCACAATACCATGTAGTTAATATTCTGCTGCAGGATTCAATCTTAAAATTTTATAGAACACTTTTTTTCTTTCCTTTTTTTTTTTTTGCTGTATCCTCAGGTGAAGTACTTCTCAGGCCTGGCTGCACGTTGAATCACCCAGGGAGCTTTCAAAAGTACCGAAGCCTGAGTTTTACCCCAGAGGCTGAGGTGTCATTGGTTCGGGACGGGACATCAGGATTTTTAAGAGCTCCCTGGTGATTCTAAGACATGGCCATGGTTGAGGCCCACAGCCTCAGTCACCAAGTGTGTGAATAATGCTTATGATTAGTATTGGCATTGATCCAAACCAGTGGTCTCAATCCTGGCTATTGGAATCACCTGGGAAACTTTTTAAAAATATTCAAGCTCAGAGTTCCCGTCGTGGCGCAGTGGAAATGAATCTGACTAGGAACCATGAGGTTGCAGTTTCGATCCCTGGCCTTGCTCAGTGGGTTAAGGATCTGGCGTTGCCATGAGCTGTGGTGTAGGTTGCAGATACGGTTCAGATCCCACGTTGCTGTTGCTGTGGCTGTGGTGTAGGCCGGCGGCTGCAGCTCCAATTAGACCCTTAGCCTGGGAACCTCCATATGCCACGGGTGTGGCCCTAAAAAGCAAAAAAGCAAAAAAAAATTCAACTTCCCCTACCCCGAGATTATGATTTTTCTGAGGTCAGGTCTAGGCGCAGCTATTTTTAAAGGTCCCCAAATGATATTTTGTACAACTAAGGTTGAGAAGCCACTGATGTAAATAATCAACTCTGTTTTATCAGGTAGCCAATTTAAGTTTTTTCCCGTATTTGGAGTGGGCCTCACTAGAAAATTAGTTTGATTACGAATGTTTTCCTAAAATTACCAAAAGCATTTTTTAAGACTGAAAATCTGGTTAAAATTATAAAGTTTGGTGATTCGAGAAGTATGGCAGAAACCCACCCCACCCTTTGCTCCTCTTGGTGGCATCAGCAATGACTCTACATCATGGTAACAGTGATATATGTCACTGTGAAGTCAGTTCACTGCAGTGTTTATTGAGTATTCTTTGTCTCCTTACCAGGTTGCTTATTTGCACTCTAATTTTTAAAAATCTGGGTCAGCGTCTGTGCTTTTGATGGCTTATTGCACCTGCCACTGCCCCATGTTGTCAGGGAGGGTCTTGGTCACGGTGCCGCTTGATGTGGTCCAACAGCAGCAACATTTTGTGTTGTCCCTTGGCCAACATGATCTTATATCGTCCGCATTTTAGAGCTGAGGACACTGAGGCTCAGCGAGGCTAAATTAACCAATCATACTACAAATAAGCAAGTGGTCTGGAGTTCCCGTGGTGGCACAGCAGAAACGAATCCGACTAGGAACCATGAGGTTGCGGGTTCGATCCCTGGCCTCCCTCAGTGGATTAAGGATCCAGAGTTGCCGTGAGCTGTGGTGTAGGTTGCAGACGCGGCTCGGATCCCCCGTTCCTGTGGCTGTGGCATAGACTGGCAGCTGTAGCTCCAATTCGACCCCTAGCCCGGGAAACTCCATATGCTGTCAGTGCGGCCCTAAAAAGACAAAAGACAAAAAAAGAAAAAAAAATAAGCAAGTGGTAGACTCTGAAGCCATGCTTGCGGCCATCTTCAAAACCAGTGATTACAGGCAGGAACACGGGGTGGCTGACTCTGTTCCTGCCACAGTGACCCTCTAATTGGGCATCTCCAGGGGGCTGCTGAGGGCACAGAATATGTTGCCGGGGTCATTCATCAGGCCCCAGTCTAGGCACACTAGGGTACCACACTGGCAGGCACCAAGAGGAAGCGGTGGCCCCCTGCCCCACCCAGGCAGAGCAGAGGTCTGTGAGGAAGATGCGCTTGGCACTGAAAGTAATCATTTGTACACCAGAGTTCCGAGCTCCAGCTAATATTGCCAGTAGGGTCAGCCTGAACTAGGAGCTTCAAGGTAAGTGACGTTAAAGTAGTAATACCACTTTTATTGCTCGCCTACTCTGTGTGCCAGGTGTATAACGTCTAGTCAGCTCGGCAGCTCTGAGAAGTAGCAGATGAGTTTGGCTCCTCGCGGATGAGGAAGTGGAGGCTCTGAAAGGGTCAGCAGCATGTTCAAAGCCCTATAGCTAGGAAGAGGAGGAGAGACTCAGATCTACCTCAGTCTGATGCAAGATTCCAGACTAACCCGGCAGTGAACTCCTCGGAGGAAACCAAAGCATTAAGACAGTACAGGAAACACGCACGAGTCCAGCAAGGCCCTACGACTCAGGGCCCTAAGACTGAGCCTCTCAGATCATCGGGAAGGACTTTGGACCTGTGTTAGATGTGTTTATTTATCCACCCCGGTCCATCAGTCCAGAATTCAGCTGGCTCTAGGTAAGCAGTTTCCTAGGTACTGAGACTATAAGGATGAGTTCAATGAACCCCCTTTTCACAGTCTGGTGGGAAAGACAGACTGAGAGCAATGATGATAATTAGAGCTAACGTTGACTGGGCACTTTCTGTACGTGGGATGTGCTGAGCTCTTCAATTCATTCTCACAGCAGCTCTCCAGGCCAGGTACTGTCATTGCTTCCCATTCTACGGATGAGGAAGGTGGAGACACATTGCTTAAGGAACCCACCAAGATTCCACAGCTGCTAGTTGGAACCAGTAATGCAACCCAAATGAAGTCACTCTAGAACTTCACCTCTGACTACACTGCACCTTCTCCCCTAATAATTAGTGTCAGCCACTTCCCTAGCCAGGGAAAAATCCTTGCTCCTTCTTGGTCTTATGATACTCAGTGTAGACAAGCCTGGCATTAACTTTCCTAACCAATTAACAGAGGTCAGCAAGACTCATGAGTGTTCATGACTCACCCAGGATCATACATGCAGAAGAGCCTAAACTTGAACCCGGACACACTGGCTACAAACACACGCTTCTCCTACCAGGTGCTTCTCCCTGTCAAATACAGCTCTAGTCAGTGCATAATACAGTGGGTCGAAGATAGAAGATCAAATTGATACAAGACATAGTGATTACCTATGCTTGATTAAAAAGAAGAAGACACAGCTGTCTCTGGATTTGCAGAAGATAGATTGCTCAAAGGGCCGGGCCTGCCAAATGGGTGTAAGTCTAATCATATTTGAACAGCTCACAGTGTAATGAGATTTGCTCTGTGCTGCATACCGCTCTGTGGACTTGGCATGTGTAAGTCCTTCCATCTTCATAATCACCGATGGGAGGCAGGCGTTGTCATCATTCCTCATTTTGCAGGTGCTGAGACCAGAAACCATCCATCCACGGTCCCACAGCTGACTGGTGGAGGAGCTGGGATTCAACCCAGGCAGTCTGGGTCCAAGCCAAGCTCTGGGAATCACCCTGTCAAGTTATCAAGTACTAGCTTATGGAGTTCCCTTCATGGCTCAGCGGTTAATGAACCTGACTAAGATCCATGAGGATGTGGCTTCGCTCAGTAGGTTAAGGATCCAGTGTTGCCGTGAGCCATGCTGTAGGTTGCAGATGTGGCTCGGATCTGGCGTTGCTCTGGCTGTGGTGTAGCCAGCAGCTGCAGCTCTGATTTAACCCCTAGCCTGGGAACTTTTTAGGGCAGGTGCCTAAAAATAAAGTACTAGCTAATACTAAAATACCTAAAATAAAGTACCTAAAATAAAGTACTAGCTTATAATCCAATCCAGCATCCTGTTTGAAAGGTAGCTGTGGGCCATGCCCTGTGCCAGTGTTTAAATTTGTATTTTGAACTCAGGTCTGTCTGATCTAACAGCCCAGATCCTTAATCCCTATTCCACTTTTTGTAAAAAGTGAGCCATGTTTAAAGGAAGATACTAACGAGTAATATCTGCCCATTTCCTCCTTCCAGCCGGGGCTCGTAGAAGGCAGTGAGCTGTCTTGGATGGATGCTCTGTGAGGACCCCAACCCATCTGCTTTCAGTCCCAGAACCTGGCACAAGGCCTAGCACATAGTAGGTCCTCAACAAATGTGCATTGCCTGAGGTACCTAAAATGGACAAAAGTAGGCTGAGATTTAAAATAGGAGGACACCCCACCCCCACCCCGCCGCCGCCGCGCACTAGTGGCTTTTGGGGACTATAGGCCGCCACGCACCAGTGGCTTTCGGGGACTATAGGCCACATGGACACACCCTGAGTCCATATGTTTCAACACAGGCATCACCACAGCGAACTGCTCAGAGCTCTGCCCCAGACGGAAGGCTGCAACCAAGTCAAGGCCGTCACCCCAGCCCCCGCAGGTGGGTACTGACCCTCTCCTCTGTGTCAGGGGTTCAGGTGAGAACTGATGGGAGTCACACCCCCTGGGGACAGATAAGAGTTTTGGGAGTGACACTTTATTTTGGCAAGGTCAAGTGACCTGCCACCATCCCTTATAAATTGTTATGCTGATTTGGGATTTTCTGCCTTGTGACTTGTGCTTGTGACCTGGATTACAGTCAGGGCTAGACAGGGATGAGCCGGGTGCTGCCGGGCGCTTTTGAAAGCCTTGGCCTTTTTAAATACAAAACGTGCCAGTATAACCCTTAAACCGAGAGACTAATACTTCTCAGCAGTGTGACTCAAAAGTTGTACTTGGAAGAGGGAACCTACTTTTTAAGAGATTTAAAGTCGATTTGGATTATCCTTTTACTTTGTTGCCCTGGGTTTCTGGCCTGTTGTCAGCTCCTGGTGTTTAATGGAACCTGGTCAGCTGTGATTTCATAGTACCTTCCTTCTGAATGGCAGCCCTCGTATCCGGTGTCAAATGCAAAGCCCCCTCGTGCACCTAAACGGGGGTCTCTGGTGATGGGGGCGGGGGAATGTGCCACAAGCAGGAAATCGCTGGCCCCATGGGGCCAAAATTGCAGCAGGCTCATCCGTGCGGTTTCCTGTTGCAGCTCCCCCAGCTTCAGTTGGTGGGACACTATTTTCAGATCGGAAAGGCCCTGGAATAGCATGTTTAAGTAAACAAGGTGGTACCTTTATTGCGGGACTTTTCAGAGCCTTTACTGTGTTTGTGTGCTTCATGACTCTGCAAGAAAGAGAAGTAGCTTGCAGCCATTCTATCACTTTTTAATCATGGGGGTCTTTTAATGCGTGTTAGTATTTCTCACGACAGGTCCTCCCCAGAACACAGGCTGGGAAATGTTCCTTTTTTTTTAATTTTTTATTTTAATGCTTATTTCTTCAGTTCTTTTATGTATATAGTTAACGATGTTGTGTCCGCTTCAGGTGTACAGCAAAATGAATTATCTATACACACATATATATATCCATTCTTTTTTAGATTCTTTTCCCATATAGACCATCATAGAGTATTGGGTAGATTTCCCTGTGTTCTGCAGTAGGTCCTTGTTACTTTAATGATTTTTTTATATCGTCGTAGTATGTCTCTGCCACTCCCAACCTCCTAGTTTATCCCTCTCCCCATTTGCCCTTTGCTAACCACAAGTTTGGTTTCCACATCTTTGAGTCTGTTTCTGTTTTATGCATAAGTTCTTTGTATCATTTTCTGTTAGAGTCTACATATTAGCGGTCTCATATGATATTTGTCTTTGTCTGACTTCACTTAGTACGATCATCTCTAGAAGTAAAGCCATGTGCAGCAACATGGGAAGCATTCTAAAGGGACTTGAAAATCCCTCAGGGTTTCCTGCCGCAGTTCCCAGAGGCTGGTCAAAGAGTCACTCACAGCAGAATGCCCGGTGAGGCTTGTTAAAAGCACTGATTCCCAGGCCATGCCCCAGACCTCCCGAGGGGAATGGGCCTGGGACTCTGGATGTTTGATTGGGCACTCTGGGGATTTGCTTGACCATCAGCCTGGGAAACTGTGCCCTAGAGTAGGAATCTAAGAAAGCAGGAATTCCAGAGTCTCCTCCGCAGCCAGCTGCTACATTGTTTCTTACACTCCTCTGGTCTGGGCCTCTTGTCATCCCTGTCATGTCACCTGCATAGCACATGGCGGGTGGCGTTCATTCTCAGCCCTCTGCCTTCTTCCTGAAATCACCTCTGGCTCAGCAGTCACTCCTGGCTGAGAACAGAGACCTCCTGACCAGCCCCTGCCCTGAGCTAGAACCAGGCTGTGAAGGGTGGTGAGCCCAGGCAAGCATGAGGAGGGCTGCCTGGAGGAGGAGACGCCCGTACCCCCTGGACCGTGACTCGTAGGATCAGTTGGTTGTCTGGGCTTGAGGACGTGTTATGCAGAGGGGCAGCTGAGTAAGGCACACTGGCAGTGAGTGTGGGGCATGCTGTCAAGAGCCTTGGGGAGAAGAAGGGGGCCAGCAGCCAGTGATTGGGGGGGCAGGCCTCACCTCTCTATAGAAGCTTCCAGAATCCTTGTCTCTTTACCTGGACTGCTCCTCCTCCCCTTTCTCTTCAGGGCTCCCTTGTTGAAAAACTGTCCATCCTAGGAGGCTCCGATTGGAACCTACCTTCCCCACAACACTGGTCCCTCCCTCCACCAAAACTCCCCCATGTCCTTTTGGAATGTACTTTTCCAGGGGCTGCTAGCCTGCTCTGCTTGGCCCTGTGTTGTTGGGTATATGGCAGTTGTATGCATATGCGATAAACAAATCTTATTCCCTACGCCCTTGGCATTTTAAAACAGCTTGGAATCTGATCCTGTTAAGTAATTTATTGGACATAGGTAGCTTATGAATTTATTGAAATATTTGGGAAATTGTGTTTGGGTAATGGTATTGGAATGAAAATATAAAATACTCAGTGAATGATGAATATGTGTGAACTATTCGTTCATTGGCTACTAGGAGACTGGAGGCCTGTTCCTTATCCCTTTTCTCTCTTGTTCCTTATCTCTCTTCAAACCGTAAATCCTCCTCATCTTGTTTTCATCCAAAGTAACTGTTGCATTGAATGAAAAGCGGGCTTTTCAATTCACAAAAATGTATCAGAGGCTTTAAAACTATTTGTGTCCTTGGCTTGATAAATTCCCCTCCTAGGAATCTGGCTAAGGAGATAATCAGAAATTGGGACAAAGGCTTAGGCAGAAAGATGTTTATCACAGGAATTGTTATAATGGCAGAAAATAAAAGCAACCTCAGTGTTTAAATATAAGGGAATGTGTAAGTAAATGACAGTGTATATATAGGCTGAGGAATCAACATGGAAAGTTTTCATGATATAGAGAAACACTTCGGAGGTAGGTGAAAAAAATTCAGGATCCAATACAATATAATCTCCAAAAATATGTAGATATACTTTCACATCTATTTGCATGTTAAATAGAAAAGACTAAAAGAAATACACCAAAAAGGAATGTGTGTGTATGTGTGACTGAGTCACTTTGCTGTACAGCAGAAATTGGCACATTGTAAATCAATTAATTTTTTAAAAATAAAAAAATAATTACTCCTGAAAATGAACTACATATATTTTGAATAGAATATTTTAAATTGTGGCTAAAAAAAGAGAAATACACCAAAATATTGACAGTTTTTTGTAGAAAGCAGAATTATTGTTGTTGTTATTTTCTACTTTAAATACTTACATGTTTTCCATATGTTCCATAATTGACACAGATATCATGTTTGTAATCAGAAAAAAAAAAAAACTGGAGCAATTTTAGAAAGGGAGGTGAAGGAGTTCTCCAGTTAAGGATCCGTCTGACATTGTCACTGCAGTAGTTTGGGTCATTGCTGTGGCACAGGTTCAGCCCCTGGCCTGGGAACTTCCACATTCTGTGGGCACTGTCAAAAAAGAAAGAAAAAAAAAAGCAGAAGGTGGAATTTTTCCCACCATCAAGTTTAGCTTTTAAGATGAGGTTGCTTGTGCGTTGCTGGTGACATATTTCTAAAGGACCAGTCTGCGCGCGTGCATTTTGTTGTGTGCTATTCTACCCTGGGACTAAGCTCGACATTTTCAGGCTGCCAGAGCCCTGCTTTGCCCATCACCCCTGTGATTTGCAGTCCCCCTTTGACTCACCCAGAGGCGTGTGGGTTTCCTTGCCCGGGTCTGCTTGGGTGTCACACTTTGGGAGGTCTCAGTTCTTTCACAGACTGACTGCCTCTTGTGAGGGTGGTCCCTGCCGTGGCTGATGGGGCCAAGCACAGCTTAGCAACCCTCGAAGGATTCTCCTTCCTTACACCCAGGGCAGACACTCCATCTGTTTCATTTTACTCTGTCCCAAGGTGGCCTTGTATGGTTGGTTTGGGTGTTGCCTTTGGATGCTTCATCTTGGGTGTCCTGTGTAGACCCTCCATGCCTGTCTTTATATGCTGCACTAGGCAGGCATTTCCACTCAGTTCTATCATTCAGCTTTCATAACACTCAAAGGACGCTGTATTATCCCATGTACCGCCGAGGAACCATGCCCATCCGCTTTAACTCTTCCAAGGTCCTCACAGATCTGAAATTCGAACCTGGGGCTGACTGGCCACAGGGTTGATTCTCTGTGATGTCAACTAGACATTAGGGCAACTGGACATTCCAACAGAAAGGTCCTAGCGGCACTTCCCCCACATTCTGTGTTACTCTCTGCTTCATCTGCTTTCCAAAGCCTGTGGCTATTCCAAGATAGAGCACACTGCCCCCTCAACACCCACGGATGTCTATTTATGTCACTGTATCACTGTTAGGACAAACCACATTGGCAGCCTTTATTCACAACCTCAGACTTACAGACTTTGGACGTAGAGTCACTCCATCTGTAGATTTTGTGAATGGACTTGAAAGGGAGATGGGAATGCCTCTGGGGGGCCTGATGACAGGACTCCCCAGAGTTGGGGTCTGATGTGTTCTAGAAAGAGTAATCCATTGCCCCGGTCCTACAGGCATACCTTTGACTTGGGGGACGAGAGTGAATCATGTGTCCTTATTGTCGTTTTTAATGAATTAAATAGTATGCATTATCGAAGTGGACATGTGGAAATCATCCCTACAAAAACCCACTGGGAGAAGAAGAATCCCTGACCTGAGGGTACAGAGGGGTGTGCCCCAGGAGACCCTAGAATTCCGCGCACATCATTTAACCTCCTCCATAGGAAGACCACATAACAACTACTGAAGTGCTTAACAGGTCTCCTGCTCCACTGCAGTGGTCAAATAAATAAGAAATCAAAGTAGAACCTCACAGATGAAGAATAAATCAAAGCCACCTACATGTGGTGAGCAAGGAGATCAGCCCACATCAGTGAAAAGTCTGTTATTGAGTAATTCTTAAGTGCAGTTTTATTGATTTTAAAAGGCCAGGCACTTAAGAGGTCTTCCATGGGTACTGAATGGATGTGCCCATGAATGGATGGCTGGGTAAGCAGGTAGTTGGTTGAATGGATGGACAGACGGATGGACGGACGGATGGATGGATGGTAGTTAGCAGAGATCACATTCTGTTCTAAGCCCTCTTCTAAGTGCTTTACGTTTATAAGCTCATTCAGTTCTAAAATAATCCTATGAGATAAGTACCATTAATATCCCCCTTTTAAACTTGAGGTCACACAGCTGTCGCATGGCAGAACCAAGATTTGAATGTAAAGTGTCGGGCCTTAGAGTCCTAGTTCTTGACCACAGAGAATACATGCGTCAGTGAATGCTTGAGTATCATTTTATTATACCAGCATGATTCCACCAAAATGTTTGAAGAGTGTTTCTGTCTTTGTATCTACTGCTTTCAAGTGAGCAAACAAGTCCATTGCCATCACTTCATGGATGGGCAAACTGAGGTCCAGAGAGGGAAGGATCTCGGCTCCAGCCACAGGGCAGCCTGTGCCTGAATGAAGCCGGAACTGCAACCTCCCCATGACAGCTCCAGCCTCTCACACTCCAGCCCACCGCTGGTCTGGTCCTCCTTTGTATGTGCATCTCTCTGATCCACATGTAGATTCCTTCAAGGGTCCACAAGAGAGACTAAACTGACCCTTTTACATCAGGTTTTCCCCAGCAGCTGTTTTCCACGAGGCTCCTCCCAGCTGCAGTTTTAGGGCGACTGAGAGATGCCTGTGCCTTAGGAACCCAGCCTTTGCCGTTCTCTGAAGCTAGAACTGGCTTCCAGAAGGACCAGAGGTTGCTTCTAGCATGGACTTGGTTTGTCCATTGAAAGAGGACAAGAACAGAAACGGTACCAGGAAAATCCAGGCAGGGTGATGCATGTACAGTTCTTGCCAGCAGGCGGCAACAGAGCCCTGTAGTTTCAAATGCCCCCGCTGGAGGCTGGCTGTGTGAGTTTGGATCCTGATTCCTTGGCCTTTAATGAGTGACCTCAGGCAAATCACGCGCCTCTATGTGCCTCAGTTTACCCCTAGTTTACCCCTCCGCAAAACAGGCACAACAATAACACCTACCTCGTGAAGTTGTCCTGAAGCTCAAGTGAGATTACACACGTGAAGCGCTTAGCAGTAGTGCCCTTAGTAAGCAACCAGTAAACATTAGGGACTCTTCTATCATCACAGTCATCATTCTCTGTGAGAACAAATGTCAAGGGATTAGCCACATTGATTGGTTGTCCTAGAGCTTTGTTTTACTGAAAACAGATGAAAAGGTCACCAGCTGGGGTCTTAGAGACCTTTAGTTACCCAAAGATCCTTTATAATTAACCTTTATGATGTGAGCGTATGTATGAAGGTACCAGGTGTTAGGGCTGTAACAGATTTTGGGAAAGGCAGTGTCTTGCCGAAGGCACATAGCCCATTACTCCTGGGACTTGAAGAGCCTTGCCTTCTATCAGAAGATGAGTTTCCGGGTATAGACTTTGGATCACTCTGCTGTAACCATAGACAGACTCATGGTAAAACACTGAGGGGGGGGGGGAATCCGTTTTGTGTTACTTGGCACTTGGCCAATAAACAAAAGCTTTACAGATTAAAGTATTACTTACAGCCGTATGTCCCTGAAGTGGCTTCAGATTCATTTACATGCTTTTTCTTTTTAACTCATGAACACAGAGATAATTGAGTTCCCAGTGCATTCCAAGAAAAGCATTCTGTGACAATTTCAAACAGAATATGATGTTAACTTTCCTGGCCATGACCCTTCGGTAACTTCTTTGAGATCCACCCTTGTTTTTCCAGCTGTGCCTGAGCTGAAGCTCCTCTGCGGGGCAGACGTCCTGAAGACCTTCCAGACCCCCAACCTCTGGAAAGACGCGCACATCCAGGAGATAGTGGGGAAGTTCGGCTTGGTGTGCGTGGGCCGGGCGGGGCACAACCCAAAGGGGTACATCTTGGGCTCGCCCATCCTGCAAAGGCACCGGGACAACATCCACCTGGCCAGGGAGCCTGTGCAAAATGAGATCAGTGCCACGTACATCAGGCGGGCCCTGAGCCAAGGGCAGAGCGTGAAGTACCTGCTCCCCGATGCCGTCATCGCCTACATCAAGGAGCACAACCTCTATACCAGGAACACCGGCCAGGAAAGGAATGAAGAGCCAGCCCCTCCTCCACCACCCTCTCCTCCTGAGTGAAAACAGAGGTCTTTGTCTTCTGAAGTTTTTCCACTTGTCATGTGGTTCATTTCGACAGTGATTTTGGGACTTCCCATTGTGGCTCAGTGGTTACCGAATCCGACTAGGAACCATGAGGTTTCGGGTTCGGTCCCTGGCATCACAAAGTGGGTTAAGGATCTGGTGTTGCCGTGAGCTGTGGTGTAGGTCACAGATGCGGCTCGGATCCGGCGTTGCTGTGGCTGTGGTGTAGGACGGCAGCTACAGCTCCTGTTAGACCCCTAGCCTGGGAACCTCCATATGCCCCGAGTGAGGTGTACTAGAAAAGGCAAAAAGACAAAAAAAAAAAAAAAAAACAATGGTTTTGCTTCTGAGAAGTCTTCTGTCCCAGAAAGAGATCCTTTCTTTTGGAAGGAGCCAATGTCTGCATCACAAGGGTGGCGTTTAGCTTAAAAGGGCGCGGTGGGTCATTGGGATTGGGCCAAAGCTCTGCAAACCTCTGGTAAATGGCAGTTATGGTTGCATGTGATCCTACGCATGACTGGGACCCGGGGGTCAGAGCAGACTTGGCACAAAGCATTTTTTTCTTTTAACCAGGACCAAGTGCAGCTTGCCCGTCCGGATCAGAGAGACTAGCCAGGATGCTAATTACCAGACAGTGGGCTTTGTCAGTGCCTTGTTTCAACAAAATAATACTCAACAAGGAGTACGAGATTTGAAAGCAGCACTTTGCTGATTGACATTGAATCTACCAGCAGTTGTCTGCCTGCCGGCTGGCCATTGATCAAATTTAAACTAAAATCTTTCTAAGGAGTGATCCTCAAACAATATTTTTGATACAGTATACATATGTATTTTTAAACACAGCTATTCCATAAATGTCAGGGCTCCTGATTTCCAGATTTCTGAAAAAGAACGGAGGTAAAACAGATGCCTTCCCCATTTTAGAGGATCGTTTTGAATGTTTTATGACTGCCTGCCTGTTTGAATATTGGCGGAAGGATAAATAATAAATGGACATCAAAAAAGCACTAATGAAAAGTTTCTCTTTTTTCTTTCTTTGTTATATTATTAATGCCCAGTGTACCAGCTGTTGCTTTTCTTTTTAAGCTACTCCGTGAAATTTGCTACTGTTGCAATTGAAGTGGCATGAATTTAAAAGTTCCCTGTGTAGGTGCAGTGGAGGAGGCAATTGCTTTTCAACACCCAGCAAATGGTTCTCTGAGCTCTGGGTTGATGGCTCTGCTCAGGTGAGCCCTGCAAGTTCGGACAGGAGCCTGGTGTGTGCTCAGGGTTTGTTTTGAGCACAAGGCACGCGTATTGTTTGAAGAGGTTTTGATCCGCCAAACTCTGTGTGACTTTACGCTTTCTGCTTGCTGGCCACATACATGACTGAACACATTTCAGATTTACTTCTCTGGAATTTTACCCTGGGTCACCCTTGCAGCAAATTCAATGGTGGAGAAACATAAAGGGTCAGTGGGGAGAATCCAGTGTCTCCCCGAGTATATCCCAGTGTCTGCAGGTGTGTCATTATGGACACATGTGAAGCGGGAAGTCAGGGCTTCCTGCACGAGAAGTAGCGGGACCATTCCGTAGGAGTCCTGCACCCTCTCAAGGCACAGGCCGTTCTCCACCCTGAGCTCAAGGCTCTGCCCTCAAGAGCTCCCCAAGGACCCCAATAACTCAGGGGAATAGGAGTCAAATGGCCTTGCCCTTTTGGGTGACATGGACCAGCTCCCTGCTCCACTGTGAGCCTCAGTTTCCCACTCTCAAAAATGGGGAGATTTGATTAGATATCTCTAAATTCTCTTCCAGCTCATTTTCTATAAGGCTCTGAGTGCATCTGACTTCAGCCTCTCCACTCTTCTTAGGGTTCAGTACACTTCCAGCCTGACTGGATGCTCGCCAAGGGCAGGGTTCCTTGTTCTCTTAGCTGCCATATCTTAAGTGCTGAGAAATTTGCTAAGCGTGGTCCCAGGCGCCTTGTTTGCATCCCCATTGTGCTGATTAGAAATGCAGGCTCCACCCCAGACCTACTGATTCGGAATCTGCGATTGAATAACATTCCCAAGCCACTCAAGGTGCTGGCCTAGAAGAGTTATAATAAACAGTTTTGCTTTGAATAAACTGAATGTGTGGCTGAAATTGCATCACATTTACTCTGCTGAATAGCTTCCTCCTTACCCTCTGAGCAACACCGCTCCCACAGTTCTGTGTCAGAGAAGGCAAGGCATAAAAAGGAAGCAAGTAAAAGAGCAAATAGCTGTAGTGTCCAGAAAATTGATGGAGAGGGAGCCTGTGGGTTTGAGGTAGGGCTTATCACCCTGGGCACTACAGACATTCTGGGCCAGGTAGTTCTTTGCTGGAAGGGGTTGTCCTGTGTGTCATGGGAATGCCTAGCAATATCCCTTGCCTCTGTTCATTAGATGGTAATTGTCCCGTCCATTATAAGAACAGAAATGCCACCAGGCATTGTCACATGTACCCTGGGCACAAAATAATCATCAGAACCACTAGGTTAAGAGTATGCCTTTGGAAGTTCCCGCTGTGGTTCAGCAGACTAAGAACCCAACACAGTGTCTGAGGATGTGGGTTCGCACCGTGGCCTCACTCACTGGGTTAAGGATCTGGCATTGCCGTAAGCTGTGGTGTAGATTGCAGATAAGGCTCAGATCCCACATGGCTGTGGCTGTGGCTGCAGCTCTTATTCAGCCTGTAGCCCGGGAACTTCCATATGCCACAGGTTCAGCCATAAAAAAAAAGAAAACAAAAAACCCCAAATTTATGGTAAGAAAACTCCACCTTCCCCACCCCCCACAGCACCCATGACACGTGAAAGTTCCTGGGCCAGGGATCAAAAGAAGAAAAAAAAGTACGCCTTTATGGGATGGAGGGGGAAGTTTGTACATGAAGAGAGGTCTCTGGTTCCCAGGAGGGAAAATTAGGAAGCAGCAGCTTAGACTAGTACAGAGGACTAGTTGGGGGCTGCGGACAATAGGAATTAAAGGCCACATCTTTGACTCAGAGGCACCCCAGCTTCATCTCCCTTTACTCTCAAGGGTCCAGAGTGGTTTTCTCTTCCCTGTTGTACAGGCTGAGGCTTCCACCATAGCCTGTGCCCTCAGTACTGAAGTCAGGGCCTGGCAAGCAAAGACTCCCAAACAGTGGGAGCTAGTAGTTCTGTGACTATAATTCTGACTCAAAGGTCAAGGCTTGTTGGGAGTTCCTGCTGTGGTGCCCTGGATTAAGAATCCAACTACAGTGGCTCGGGTCACTGCAGAGGTGCAGGTTCAATCCCTGGCCTGGTGTGGTGGTTAAGGGTTCTGGCATTGCCACAGCTGGGGCATAGTTTGCAGCTGTGGCTCAGATGCAATCCCTGGCCCGGGAACTTTCATATACCGTGGATGCGGCAATTTTAAAAAATTCAAGGCTCCTTCATTCCAGTCTGATTTATTGAGGACCTCTCCTGTGCCAGGCACTGAGCACCAGGAGAATGACGGTGACCAAAATGGACACAGTCTCTAGCCTCACGAAGCCTGTAGTCTAGCGGGGAGATGGCTAGGACTCAAGTATTCATGCAACTAAACCTGATTTTAAGGCGTGTTGAGGGCTCTGGCGGCAGATACAGCATGTGCTCTGCCAGCCAGAGGCAGCAAATTGGCTGTGAAGTAAGGAGGCCTAAGCCCTAGCCCCTTGCTTGCCAGGCCCTTTCCAACCCCCTGGAAGGACCTTCATTGTGTTGGTGTCTAATTCACTTTCATAACTTTTATTCTTTTTCTGAAAAGGGGCCCTCAAGACTGTACAGAGTTTAGGCCCCCTAAAACATCAGGGATTCACCCTGAAGACAGAGTGTAGACATCAGGGTAGAGAGGATGGATTGGAGACCTGAAAGATGAAGCCATAGGACTTGGGGATGGGGGGGAGGCAACTGGTTTTCAGGGAGCACGAACAGCACATACAAAGGCCCCTGTGGCGGGAGAGGGCAAAATGACAAGCTGGATTCATCATCACCTCCTTAACAAAGTGTGCTGCTGACAACAGGCTTCTCTGCAAGCCTCCATCTCCCTGTCCAGCCTTTCCATAAGCTCAGGGCACCAGGCTCAGCCAGGCTAGAGGAGATGACTTTATCTCTCTGATTCATGGCTGTTATCTTGTGGCTCCCGCAAGGCAAAACATTCATTTCTTAGTCTTTACATACATTGTCCCCTAAAATAAAACAGCACAAACAAAACCTTACATACATATATAATATATATATATATTATATAATATATATCTCTGTACTTCGTTTTATTATGAGATGTATATATATATTTCTGTACTCTGTCTTATTATGAGGTTATATATATATATATATATATATATATATATATATTTCTGTACTCTTATTGATTCATGTAACCTCCCTTTTTTTTATGATTAGAAGAGAAAATATGTATCCCTGCCGTACTCTTGATTTATTGCATTGACACTGACCTGCGTGCCCGATCTTACATTCTTTTCTATTCCCTTGGGCCTTCTTTGCATCTAGTTTGCCAGGGTGTTTTGTTTATTTGGCAAGAATAGATACAACAGGGCTTTGGGCTCCTGGGTAAATAGAATTTCCAGCCTTAAATAAAGGTTCTCCTGTGATAGCGTGTGCTGCCCAAATAAGCGGAGCTCTGTATCTGGGCCTGAGGAAAGGATTTTTCATTTATAATACTGTCTGTGTGGCTGGGGACAGGATGATGTGAAATCCCATTTTAAACAGTGCTCTGGATTTGCAAGGTACATGTGGTAATTGGGTTAATACATGAATATGAATTTCTTCTCCCCGTCCCTGCATTTTATATGCTGTGTTTCTGCCTTTGCTTTTTTTTGCAAGGGTCTCCACACATAGACTGGGTTCCATTTCAGTCATGAAGTTATTTTCTTGGACCAAAGCTTAGCATGTTAGATACACATGTATGTGACTTTTTTTTTTTTTTTGGCCATGTGCACAGCATGTGGAATTTCCTGGCCCAAGCAATTGAACCTATGCCACAGCAGCAACCCAGGCTGCTGCAGTGACAGCACTGGATCTTTAACCGGATGTGCCACCAGAGAACTCCTGTGTGTGTGACTCTTAAACAGTCTATCATAACGCACCTAGGCACGCACCTCAGAATATTTTGGAATTGTTAAAATGATCCCCGAGAGGTTTGTTCATGGCACTCAAAGGGGCCCGAAAGTTCATCTGATCCCACCTTTCCCAAATTATCGCTAAAACCCTATGACGTCATGGGAGCGTCACCACTAAAGACAATACTAATATGGTGTTCTGTGTAAAGGTCGAGGAGACCTACCCTTTCTTTTTTCCCTCCTGTTGGAATTCCATAAGTGTTTGCATGCCTTATCACCCTTACTTTCTATGTATCCTTCAGCAGCAGCCTCCTTCTCCATCCCTCCTGTCACTTCCCTGTCCAGACCACCATCATTTCTTCCCTGGACCACCAGAGTGGCCTCCCCAATCCACTTCTGGCCCCTGTGATCCATTCTCCACGTCAGAGCCCGAGCAGCTGTGTGTGTGCAAATCTCGGCATGTCCCTCCCCTGCCTAAACCCCTTCCAAGGGACACCAAGGGACTCCAGTGGAAGCCACAGACTTGAAGATCATCTTTACAAAATGTCTGTCGAATGAATGACTTGTGTCAGAATAAGCAAAGAACTATAACAATTAAAAATAAGCATAAAAGCCCAGTTTGAAATGATCCAGGGAGTTCCCGTTGCGGCTCAGTGGTGATGAACCCGACTAGTACCCATGAGGATGTGGGTTCCATCCCTGGCCTCGCTCGGTGGGTTAAGGATCTGGCATTGCCATGAGCTGTGGTGTAGGTCGCAGATACCGCTCAGATCTGGTGTGGCTGTAGCTGTGGCGTAGGCCATCAGCCACAGCTCTGATTCTACTCCTAGCCTGGGGACTTCTATATGCCACAGGTGTGGGCCCAAAAAATAAATAAAGGCAGATTATATAAATAAACATCCAAAGGAAAAAAAAATTAAAAATTGGTAGAATCGGAGTTCCTGTTGCGGCACAGTGGGTCAAGGATATGGCATTGGTGTGGAACTTCCATATGCCACAGGTGCAGCCTAAAAGGAGAAAGAAAATGATCCAAAGATTTGACTGGACATGTGTGGGAGAGGGTTCACCCAGCAGCCCTGACACTGCTCTGTAGGAGGCTAACCCTTGACTGGTAGCTGAGAAATTGGCTCTTGGAATATTGCCTACGTTTCTAACTGATAAGGCCGTTTTGTCTGCCCAGGGCACTGAATCCGGGTGTACCAGCCTGCCTAGACTGTTTATGCAAGCAATGTGATTTATAGTGAACACCTGTTTTCCTTCTAGGAGTTTGTGGCTGGTTATGCAGGCAGAGTGCCCACATCACTAGCCCATGATACAAACCCTGGATTCTGAGTCTCAGGCAGGTTCCCTGGGCAGAAACAACCCACAGTGTCGCTGCATTTCACCGCTGGAGGAAGACACGTGTTCTGTGCGTGTTCTCCCCAGGCAACTTCGCCTGGGCTCCTCCAGCCTCTGTCCCATATGTCTTGTCTCCCGGCCAGCCCTGCCAGGTGTCCCCTCACTGTCATGACTCATTGCCAAGAGGGTCACTGCCTCTGAGTCTTTTGAGTCCTTCAAGCAAGTCACCCAATGTGGAATCCTAGAAAGGAGACGTTTTACCGAAGGTGACACAGGAATGACAAATCAGCACAGAAGAGACATTCGGCCCTGTGAATCATTAGAAAATCAAAGGGAACTACCCTTCCCATCCGCTGGGGTGGTTGGAATCAATCCAGCCATCCGGTCCTAGGTATGCACCTGAGACAGACAGAATCGTGCGTCTACTCACTCTTTTGTGAATGTTCATAGCAACATTATCCTCTGTAGCCCAAAACTGGGAAATTCAGAGGTCCATCAACTGGTGAATGGTTAAATGAATGTGTTAGGTCCATGGGATGGAACACCATTCAGCAGTTAAAAGCAGAAATTAGTAACAGATAGCTGCAACGAAGTGCATGGGTTCAAAAACATGCCAAGTGGAAGGAGGCAGGCATAGAGAACAACGTAGGATTATCTTAATGTGAAATTTCTAAAAAAGGCAAAAGTATAGGGAGTTCCCACTGTGGCTCAGTAGGTTAATAATCCAGTTAGTATCCATGAGGATGTGGATTCAATCCCTGGCCTTGCTCAGTGGGTTGAGGATCCAGCATTGCCACAAGCTGTGGTGTAGTGGCTCAGATCCCAGGTTGCTGTGGCTGCGGTGTAGGCTGGCAGCTGCGGTTCCAGTTCAACCGCTAGCCTGGAAACTTCCACATGCCTACTAAAAAGGGGGGGGAGGCAAAAGCATAGAGGCAGTAAGCAAACCAGTGGTTTCCTGAGGGTAGGAGTAGGGATTGATTGAAAGTGGGCACAAGGGAAATTTTTGGGTGATTGGAAAGTTCTAAAATGAGATTGCAGTTGTACAACTATATAAATTTACTAAAGTTCATCAAGCTACCCATATAAAATAGGTAGATTTGTGGGGTATTTAAATTATATCTCAAAGTGTCCAAACAAAAACCCTTCTGGGAGTTCCCTGGTGGCTTAGTAGGTTAAGGACCTGGCATTGTTACTGCTGTGGGTCTGGTTATAGTTGCTGCACAGGGTTCAGTCCCTGACCTGGGAACTACCACGTGCCATGGGTGAGGCCAAAATAAAGATATCTTCTTGAGCTTCCTTTACATGCTTTTGGAGAAAGACTTAGCTGATTCCTTCTGGGGTTGGCCTGCTCCTCCCTGCCACCCCCCCTGGCCCATAGCCCTTTCACTCTCTCCTCCAGCTAAGATGGCTTTTTTTTTCAATTTCTCACACTCACCCTTCCCTGAGCCATCAGTACATCCTCATATGCTATTCCCTCTACTGGCAAACTGATTTTCATTTCTTCCTCCGTTCTCAGCCTCAAGTCACTTCTTCCAGGAAGCCCTCTCTGAGTCCTGATTAAGTTAACATGCCCACTGTAACCCAGCTCCCTGTCCTCTTTTGTGAATTTCATTGGTCTTAAAATGACCAATTCAATGGTGACAACAGGAGCTCTAAAAGCAAGAATTTGTCTTGGTCACCATTCTTTTTCCCAGCACAACTCCTGGCTCGTAGTAGAGGCTCAATTAGTATTTCATAGAATAATATCTGGATAATCATCTTAATAGCTCTGAGAAGCCCACAAATAACACATCTGTTTGACTTTGTATAAATCAGTGTTTTTGAAGGACATTTGCACTTGGAATCCTTTTTATACACACACACTTAATAGCATGAAGAAACCAGAACTCAAAGGAGCAGTTTACAGAGTTGTTATCTAAAGCTTTTTTTCCCCCAGTTTTTGCTGCAACGGACACCCTTAAGCATAAGCCCTTACAAGCCAGTGTTTTGTGGGATGGATTCCCAGGAGCTGTACTACTGGGTCAGATGGTATGTGTATTTTTTATTCTAATCGATGTTGCCAGATTGATTTTTTTTTAGGTAAATTGAATTTTTTTTAAAAGCAGAATCTCATAGAGAGGCTGAAATTTTCATTTCCTTATCCCTCTGCAGGGAGTCACCTTCATTATCTCTCATACAAGCCAAGGCAACATCTGTATATATTGCAACAGATAATCTGTGAGGGAGAATTTCAGGAACTCGCTCGCCATAGAGACACATAGGAGTTTGTAGGCAAACGTTGTTCCTGGTGTTCGCTGGGTGCCTTGGTCAAGGATTCTTTTTTCTTTTCGGTACATAGGAATTCCTCAAACTCACTCCAATAACAGAGATGGGGTGTCATGAGGATGTCAGGAATAGACACGTTCATCCGGGGTTCATCAGAAACTGGAGAGAGAGGAAAAACTGAAGTTCCCTCCTTCCCCTCTCCCTCCTCTTCCTTCTCCTCTCTCTTTCTCGCTCCCTCCTTCCCTCCCTCCCTGTCCCCCTCCCCCGACTGTTTTCTTTGCTTCCAGCTGCTGCTCATCATCCAGCAGCGGGCACACCTGTGCCCACATGCCCCCCCCCCCACTTTAACCCCTGTCTCAGTGTCACAATTCTCCATTCCCTGAGAGACTCGCTGGCCCTGGATGAACTTGTTTCCCTCCCCGGTCCGCACGGCAGTGACGTTTCTCAAGGGCAGAGGCTGAGCAGGCAGGAAAGAAGTGATGAATGCCTGCCTCCCGCACGCGGGTAAGCGCCCACGAAATCACAAGGTAACCCAGCCGTGTGTGTCCAAGCCTCTTGCTCCCGTTCCATTGCAGGCGGTGCTATAGAAGGGAAACTGGTGGGAGAAGAGGAAGGAACGGTGGGCTGGCAGCTGGATGTCAGTCTCTCCTCCGCTCCTCCCTCCACGGACGGCCAAGGGCGGGCTAGGCAGAAGCTAGAGGGAGTCCCCCCACCCCTCACCTGGGACCTCCAGGAACGTGCTTGAGGAGTCTCGGGTCTGGGAGAGCCTGGCTTTGCAGGGGCGGGCAGAGCAAAGGGGCTGCAGCTGGACGAGCGAGCGGAGGCGGGGTCTTCCTTCCCAGGGGGCGGGGTCTTCCTTCCCGGGGGCGGTGCCAAGCGCGGGACCTAGAACTCGGAGCTGGGCGCGGGTCGCAGTCCTCCGCAGCAGCCCCGAACCTTGTCTGGACCCTCACAACCGCACTGGGGGTCCCGAGGTGGCAAGAACTCAGCTGGCCTCCTGGCCGAAGGACGGCAAGCTGGCACGAGCGGCTGTTTGTGAAGTGAGTGTGGATTACCCCTATTTCTCCACACGTCCCGGCGTCCAGAGACCTGTCTCTCCCAACCCCTGCCCCCACCTCCCTCCCACCGAACCTGGGGCAAGCCTCTCCCAGGTGATCCTTACAGCCCCTGCCTGTCCCTGTGTCACAGTCCCGGTCACCTTGGCTACCGCTGTTTCCGTGGCTGTCTCCCAGGGCTGACTGCACCCCGAGAGGGTCACTGAATCCAACCTCACCGCTCAGCAGGCCCGTAAATGGAAAGACAGGTTGTGGGGTCAAGGAATGCCTACTTACTCTGAAAGCCGGCAGACTGAGAAGATGGTGGACCAGTGTCCCAAAGAACCACCTTACCCAAGTTAGAATTCAGGCATCTTCTATACTAGAAGGGAGTGGGGGGTGAAGTCATGGTTTGGGTTTGTGTTCATTTCTTCCTGCCGGTAGCCATTCACAGGTGGGCCTGATCAGGAGCTAAACGAAGGTATTTTAGCTTAACTCTCACTTCCTGGGAGGCAGGACCCCCAGAGATGGGCTTGTTATGTATAATTTAAGCTTACAGGCAACATCCCTTCTGTGATTAATTTGTAACAAAAGCAACAGAATATAAAGGTTAAAGTAAAAGTAACGGATCCAGTGTAGGGTCAGATGAGATCAACATGGGGTCAGATTTTTCCCCGTTACAAGAAGATGGGGGGGCTCAGGAGTTCCCACCGTGGCTCAGTGGTTAACGAATCTGACTAGGAACCATGAGGTTGTGGGTTTGATCCCTGGCCTTGCTCAGTGGGTTAAGGATCCCGCGTTGCCGTGAGCTGTGGTGTAGGTTGCAGACGCGATTCTGTGTTGCTATGGCTCTGGCCTAGGCCATAGGAAAAGACGAAAAAAAAAGAAGATGGGGCTCAGCGTCTCATAGCTGCCCCTGGACCAAGTGTCCCATGGGGTGAACATCCAGATGGCCCAGTGAAAACTTGGCCCCACTCCCCCTTTCTTTTAAGGGCTTCTCCTCTCTGGATTCAGCCTGGCGGGGCACATGCAGATGCTCACTCCCGAAAATTTAAATCTAGAACATAGCAACGGCTAAAAGTGGGTAGAGGTGGTCTGTCCTAGTGGCCATGTCCTAACCAGTTCCCAATACAAGGGATCTACTTGTTTTTCCTATTTTCCTCCCCCCAAATTCACTGTACCCTTGGTCATCCTTCTAGTAAAGTCCCTTCTTTCTTTTTTTTTTTGTCTTTTTGTTTTGTTTTAGGGCCGCACCCACAGCATATGGAACTTCCCGGGCTAGGAGTCTAATCAGAGCTACACCACAGCCACAGCAATGATCCGAGACGCGTCTGCAACCTACACCACAGCTCACTGCAATGCTGGATCCTTTACTCACCGAGCAACGCCAGGGATCAAACCCGCAACCTCATGGTGCCTAGTCGGATTTGTTTCCGCTGCGCCATGATGAAATCCCTTATTTCTTGAATTCTCCAGAATGTGTTTCTGTTGCTTGGAAC
This sequence comes from Catagonus wagneri, assembly GCA_004024745.2. NCBI lineage: Eukaryota > Metazoa > Chordata > Mammalia > Artiodactyla > Tayassuidae > Catagonus > Catagonus wagneri. The sequence continues at coordinate 1,123,201 of PVHT021183692.1, read as the reverse complement.
TAAGGTAGGAATGGGGGAGAGGAGGAGGAGAAGGAAGGGGAGGGAGGGAAGAAAACCAACTCAAACATTCAGTGAGCGAGTGAGACCAGACCAGAGTCCAGCTGGAAAGCCTGGCCTCAGCGGGGCGGCAGTGGACAGGGCAGTGGTGGCCATGTGAGCAGTACCGTCCTTCTGGAACAGCCAGGCCCGGTCCGCACATTCACACCTCCATCAACACTGGGCCAGCCGTGGAAATGATTTCAGACAGTTCTCTTACCCTCACAAATGCTGTCAAGCTCCCACTGTCCTCGTGTCATGGTACGGACTAACAAACACTTAGTGTCTATAAGCTCCTGCTAGAAGACTCGGGAGAGCCCAGGCCCCCACCCTTAGGCTGCTCCAGGCTATTAGGAGAGCTCTGTATCCAGGGCACACCCAACATCTTCTAGTGCTGAGCCAGGGTGCAGGAGAGGGGCCAACCAAGCAGTAAAGATGCCAGGTCTTCAAAATGCCGGGGATATAAGCATCATCTGGAGAGCCTAATAAAAGTGCCTATTTCTGGGCTCACACAGATTGTGATTCAGTAAACTGGAGTGAATCCAGGCATCCAAAACCCAGGACTCCAAGGCATGCGATCTCTCTCTAGAAGATGCTATCTAAGAGCTGGGAGAGGAGTTCCCTGGCTGCCTAGCGGGTTATGGATCTAGCACTGTCACTGTTATGGCTTGGGCTGCTGATAAGCCACAGGTTTGATCCCTGGCCCAGGAACTTCTGCATGCTACAGGCACAGCCAAAAAATGAGAAAGAGTTGGGAGAAGGAAGAAGAAATGCAGATGGGTGTGTCCTGTTCAGCAAGCAACTTGGCTGATGCCTGGAAGAGCTTTTAGAAGATACAGTGCGGAGTTCCTGTCGTGGCTCAGTGGTTAATGAACCTGACTAGTATCCATGAGGACACGGGTATGATCCCTGGCCTTGCTCAGTGGGTTAAGGATCCGGCATTGCCGTGAGCTGTGGTGTAGGCTGCAGACGCGGCTGGTATCCTGCATTGCTGTGGCTGCGGCTTAGGCCAGCAGCTACAGCTCCAATTCAACCCCTAGCCTGGGAACCTCCATGTGCCATGGGTGTGGCCCTAAAAAGACAAAAAAAAAGACCAAAAAAAAAGAAGATACAGTGCATCTGTCCTTCACCCCCTCTCAAGGCGATTCTTCCTAAACTATCTGTATATTATGCTATTGTCACTGCTGTGAAAAACATTCAACATCCTCCCATCACTTCGCCGGAAAAGGTGGACTTCTTAGGCAGCATCTGAGCCTCCAAGTCTGGCCACTTCCTTTTCGCTCCTGCCTGTTCTTTGACTGCTCATCCTCGGACCCTCTCCTCTGGACAGCTTGAGATCCTCTGTCTCTGTACCCAGCCACAGTTGCCCACGTCCCCATGTTTGCATGAGCCATTTCTCTAACCTGGGACTTCCTTCCTGCTTCTCTAAGGCTCTAAGAACATCCCTCATTCCTTGGGACCCTCTCAAGATCCACCTTCCAGAAAGCCCTCCCTCCCTACTCTGGTCCCCGGGGACCTCCCCTCCTCCAGGCTCATGTTAGGATCACTTTGTATCGGGTGACTGAGGCTGACACCTGAATCAGAGGAACGTCAGACAGTCAGTGAGGAGAGCTCCATTCAAACTGCCTGACCAGGAAAGACCGGGATGGGCTGGGGCGGTCTGGGGCAGATTTCCAGACCAACTCCGAGTTGGACTGTGAGGGTGTCCAGCCCATGGCATGGATTCTGAGTGGCACGCTGGGCCTCTCAGCCCAACCCTAAGCCCGTAGTTGACCAATGGTACCCCTGTTCCACTACCCCACCCCCTCCTTCCTTGCCCTGTCTCCCCCGCTGCCACAGGCTGCGCTGTGCCCACCTGCCCTCGGATCCAGTGTGGTCGCCCAGTCATCCAAAGGCCCAAACAGAACAATTTCCTTAGTTCCTGAGGGGGATCCAGACCAACAGAAAAAACTAACCCTAAGACATGAACTCAATAAAAGTTGAAACCGACACCACACCCCCAAGGAGGAGGCACAGAGAAATCACTCCATAGAGTAGCAGTAACAGAAAAGGACATCGGCTTTGGGATCACATAGACCTGGGTCAGAATCATGCTTTTTTTGACTTAGAACTATGTGTCCTTGAGTCTTAACTTCTCCAACTTCATTGTTTATATCTTTGAAAGAGTGATAGGAAAATACCTGCCCCATCACGTGGTTCAGGGATTGAATGAAATAATGCTTGTAACCTGCTTGTCACATGAGCCTCAAACAGTGGCTGGGATCTTCGTCACCGTCATCTTCAGCAGGCTTTGTGGAAAGGAATTTTCTGGAGCTAGTGTTGACACTTCTCACAATCTATTGTCCCGCTACCACATCTTTTTAAAAAAAAAATTTTGTTGAAGTATAGTTGATTTACAATGTTCTGTCAGTTTCTGCTGTACAGCATAGTGACCCAGTCATACACATATATACATTCTTTTTCTCATATTATCTTTCATCGTGTTCTATCCCAAGTGATTGGATACAGTTCCCTGTGCTGTACAGCAGGACCTCATTGCTTATCCATTCTCAGTGTAATAGTTGGTATCTGCTAACCTCAAATTCCCAGTCCTTCCTATTCCCTCCCCTTCCCCCTTCCTCTTGGCAAACACAAGTCTGTTCTCTATATCTGTGAGTCTGTTTCTGTCTTATAGGTAGGTTTATTTGTGCCATATTTTAGCTTCCACATATAGGTGATATCATATGGTATTTGTCTTTCTCTTTCTGACTTATTTAACTTAGTATGGGAATCTCTAGTTGCTTCCATGTTGCTGCAAATGGTATTATTTCATTCTTTTTCATGGCTGAGTAGTATTCCATTGTGTGGGCCACATCTTCTTATTCCATTCACCTGTCAATGGACATTTAGGTTGTTTCCATGTTTTGGCTATTGTATTTTTTTTTTTTTTTGCCTTTTGTCATTTTATGGCCGCGGGTTTATGGCCATACCCACAGCATGTGGAGGTTCCCAGGCTAGGGGTCTAACAGGAGCTGTGGCCACCGGCCTTCGCCGCAGCCACAGCAACGCAGGATCTGAGCCGCGTCTGCAACCTACACCACAGCTCACGGCAACGCCGGATCGTTAACCCACTGAGCAAGGGCAGAAATCGAACCCGCAACCTCATGGTTCCTAGTCGGATTCGTTAACCACTGCGCCACGACGGGAACTCCTTGGCTATTGTAAACAGTGATGTTATGAGCATACCAGTTGATTGGATAGAGTTCCCTGTGCTGTACAGCAGGACCTCATTGCTTATCCATTCTTTTAGACCTGTGGTTTTGTCTGGATATATGCCCAGGAGTGGGATTGTAGGATCATATGGTAGTTTTATATTTAGTTTTCTGAAGATCCCTCATACTGTCTTCCATAGGGGTTGTATCGATTTACATTCCCACCAACAGTGTAGGAGGGTTCCCTTTTCTCCACACGGTCTCCAGCATTTGTTATTTTTACACAACCGCATCTTGTCTGGGGCTACTCCATATCAACTCACTGGTCTGCCAAGAAAAATAAAGGCAATGCCTTGGCCAGGGCCCCGGAAGCTTAAGAGCAGAGAGAATTCTTCCTGGTGGAGAGAGTCAGGATTTTGACCATTTACTCCCTTGAGTATCCATGAGCCTTCACTGTGAACCAAATCACTCCAAATCTCAGTGGCTTAAAATAAGAACCATTTATGATTTCTCATGGGTCTGGCAGCTGGGTGCTTCCAGGGAGAGATCAATCGATCCTGGCTAGCCTCACTTACATGTTTGCTTCCAAGGGGCTTCTGGAGACCTCACTCGGAGCCAGTATGACATCACCTCTGCCACAAAGTCTATTGGTCAGAGCAAGTCACGAGGCCAGCCCAGATTCAAGGGGCAAAGAAAGAGATAGTCCCCATCTCTCCAAAAGAGGGACTGACGGAGAGCTGTGTATCATAGCCACTTCTTCAGGCTACCACAGGCCCCAAATATTTCTCTCCCTCCCTCAGGGTTCCTTGAAGTTTTAAAACACAGGTGGATGGGAGTTCTCATTGTGACTCAGTGGGTTAAGAACCTGACTAGTATCTACAAGGATGCAGACTGGATCCCTGGCTTCACTCAGTGGGTTAAGGGTCTGGCGTTGCCGTGAGCTGTAGCATAGGTCATAGATGCAGCATGGATCTGGCATTGCTGTGCTATAGGCTGGCAGCTGCAGCTCTGATTCGACCCCTAACCTGGGAACTTCCATATGCCGCAGGTTCAGCCCTAAAAAGAAAAAAAAAAAAGAAAATTTAAAAAAATACAGGTAGATGGACAGTTGGATGGCAGAAGGCTGACTGGGTGAACGGGCGCTGCTGTATACAAGTGGGTGAGTGGGCAGAGGAGTGAATGGGTAGGTGTTGTGTGTACTCTGTGGGCAGATAAAAGGAAGTTGTTTGGATGGATGGTGAATTTGTGGCTGGTGGGCAGACAACTTTCTCACCCCTAGAGCCCTAGAGCCCTACTCCCATCCATCGAGCAGCCCTTGCCACCTCCTGCAGCCAGGCCAACCACCTCCCAGCCCACTGCCTACCACCAGACGCTCTTTCCCTCCTGGCTGGCTGGCCTTGCACAGAGGCTCACACCCAAGGCCTGGCACCACGACTGCCTGGTACTTGATATTTTCAGGGGTTCCCTATTTCCTACAGGATAGAAGCCAGGTACCTGGCTGCAGCATCTAAGGCTCCGCTCCCCAGGGCCTGGCCCCGCTCGTCTCTCCAGTATTTTCTTCTGCTGTGTCAGACAGGCCATCCCTTCCACCCCCTTGGCTCCCCCTTAGCCTTGTCGTAGCCACATGTGACAACCCTTCCACCACGCCACTTTCCCTGATGACAGGGAAAGCCAGACTTTCCTACACCACCCTGATTTTGCATGTGCTGTTCCCTCCTAGGGGTACTCTCTCCACCCTCAGTCAGGCAAATGCCTACTCGTCCTCCAAGACTCTGTCCTGTCCTCAACCACCGTCTTATCCCTGAAGCACCTTGCACAAGCCTCCACTGATCATATTTCTCTCTCGCACTAGGCTTAACTTCCTTGAGGTGGCATCTCACTCATGGCCGTAGCCTCAGCATCCAGCCCAGCTCCAGGAGCCTGGAAGACAGCTGGTGAGTGTTTGCCGCAAGCACCATCACTTGCAGCTTTGGCACGTCCCCTTGTACTCTCAGTGAGTGCCCACTGTGTGTCCAGTTCCTGATCAAGTGCTGCGAGACAGTCACTGGCCGCCAAGTGTTGATAGTCTCGCTGAGGGCACGAAGCAGGTGTGCACATGTGGAACTGGAAATCAAAACTCTGCCCACCCGAGGCAGCGTAAGCAGTAGCAACATGACTGGGAGAGCTCAGGGCGCCCAGAATTCAGGGCAGGGATCACAGTGAAACCGGGACATGAGGACTTTGCTGGGTGAAGAGGAGGAGAAGGGTATTGGGCCAGGGATCTACATGGGTGAGGCTTGGCTATGAGGATGCAGAAGACAAAGCCACCGGCACAGAGGAGGACTCAAGGGGAAACAAATGTGGGGCTGGGAAGAGATGTTGAGGTCAGGTGGTTGAGGGCCTCAGATGACAAGGAACAGGAGTTCCTGCTGTGGCTCAGTGGGTTAAGAACCCGACATTGTCTCTGTGAGGGTGAGGGTTTGATCCCTGGCCTCGCTCAGCGGGTTAAGGATCTGGTGGTGCTACAAGTGCAGCTAGGTCAAACATGCAGCTTGGCTGTGGTGTTGCTGTGGCTGCGGTGTAGGCCGGCAACTGTAGCTCTGATTCGAACCCTAGCCTGGGAACTTCCATATGCTGCAGGGGGAAAAAGAAGGAAGTTAGGAAGGGAGGGAGGGAGGGAACCAGAATTTACTGAGGTTGTGTGGGCTCTTCAAAACTGCCCTGTGAGGTAATGGCTCAGAGACATTAGTGACTTAGCCAAGGTCACACAGCTTGGAAATAGGAGGCCTGGGATTCCAAACCAGACTGACTCTAAAACCCAGCTCTTCATTCCACCAGACTCCCATCAGTGAATCCAGCAGCAGAGTGCAGGGTGGAGCAGGAAGGGAGATCAAGAAGAGGGGTCTTTATGAAGATTATAATGATGCTATGGGTGGAATGTGCTCTCTGTCCCTGAATCAATGAACCCTTGGCTTGTTTCTTGCCTTGTGGGAAGGCGAACCCTCCCGGAGCTACCTACAAGGTGTGTTACTGCCACCGCTTCTAAGGAGACAGGACAGAGTCAGGCCTTGAGGCTGGCCCGGAACTGAACAGGGGATCTTGGTCCACCCTACCTGCCTGCAAGCCTCCCCGCCCAAGGCCTCTCTTTCCTGGTCAGCGCAACCGATCTGCCTTCCCGCTCAGAGAGGTCCTCTGAGGACTGGGTCCCGTGCTTCCCAGAAATCAATGCGCTTTTGACCAGCTACTTCCCTTTCATCTCCTCATTGTATAATTCTGCTCCAAAAACGCAAAACATGTCTCTGGCAAGATTTGTTCTTTTTAAATCTGGCCAGAGCCTCACTAAGGTCCAGCATCTTTAACTGTTTATAGATCCCCCCCCCCACTTCGAATATATGCCGTGTGCTTGCATTTCACATGGGGATTCAAGTTCCGCTGCCAGACTGATGACGACTCAGGAGACTTACGTGCTCTCTGGGGTTTTCGTCCTCAGACTTATTTATCAGAGCCAGCATGCCCAGGTCCCCATAGACCTCTGCCTCATTCAGGAGACAATAGGAGGTTAAGACTGGGTCACACGGAACCACACACAAATCCAGTCCCCAGCCCTGACACTCCACCCCTGGGACCTCAAGCAAGTCATAAGCCTCTCTAAGCCTCATTGTCCTCTGAAAATGAAGACCCAAGGGAGTCCTATCTTGCCCAGGGTTGGATAATTAGCACAAAGCCCATATATTGTCAGAGTAGTTGCTTTTGAAAAGTCCTCAACGATGCAGGGACTCTCCCCACCTCACCCCCACCTCCACCACCACCCCTTTTCCAGTCTCCCCTTTTTTTCCAAGAGTAGCTGCCTGATCTTTATCTGTCTACTAAGTCAGCCCTTGAGGCCACCTTCAACCCTCTCTTCCACCCAGCACCTCTACTTAGCCCCATAAGAAGGCCTGGGGAAAAGTACACGAGACCACAGTCCTCCATGAAAGGCATGGAGGTGGGGAAAGTTGTGAATATATATAATGCAATCTTTTTTTAAAATTTGTTACTGGCCAAAAATATATTTTGAGAGTATCATCAAAGCGAAAACATAAAATTTATAAATCTTCTGTTAAATCTCAAATTTTCAAAATTTGTTAAATGTCAAATCCTTGGGCACTCAAGACCAAAAATAACAAGTACTTAAGAAGAATTGGTCAAGAGAAGTGATTTAAAAAAAAATGGGGTTATTCCATGTGGCTCAGGGGATTGAGAACCTAATATCTCTGTGAGGACGCAGGTTCGATCCCTGGCCTCACTCAGTGGGTTAAGGATCCAGCACTGCCGCAAGCTGCAGTGTAGGTCACGGATGAGGCCCAGATCCGGTGTTGCTGTGGCTGTGACATAGGCCTGCAACTGCAACTCCCATTTGATCCCTAGTCTGGGAACTTCCATATGCCACAGGTGTGACCATAAAAAGAAAAAGAAAAATGGCAACTTCTACCCAGCCATGGGCCCATTGGGTCTGCTGAAAACACAGCAAACACAACATGGGTCAGACTCTGCCTACACCAGCCTTCTATATAAAACTTGGCAAGGGCTGCTGCTAGTTGCCCAGCTTCTCACGTAAGATGCCTCACCTCCCACTTTGGTCCTTTTGTGGGCATGTCCCAGGGGAGGTACACTGACTGACCACCAGTAGGCAGGTAAATTATGTTGATCCTTTTCCTGTCTTTAAGTGACACAGGGGCTCAACTGGGACTTTTGCAATCCTGGCTAAATAGGGAAATGACTGCTCACTTCGTACCCAAACCCTCCCCAAAGCAAATGCAAACTACCACGAGATGCACTTTTTCACCAAGCAAAAAATCTGAGTTTGACAGCATAAATCTCTTAGTGAGGAATCAGACACTGTCATGCATTGCTGCTAGGAAGGTGAGATGGTACAATCCTATGGCGGCAAATTTGGCAGTATCTGGCAAAAGTATACGTAGGTATCTGACTTTCGATACATTGAATCCCACCCCTAGGAATCTATCCCAAAGATACACTTGCAAAAGTATGAAAAGACTTAACTGGCTGTTGCTGCACTATTTATTATAGCAAAAGACTGGAAGCAACCCATGTGTCTATCAGTAGGGGATGGGTTCAATAAACACATCTGCACAGTGGAGCATTCTGCCACCCTAAAAGCGAGAAGGAAGCTCTGCTTGCATTGCTGTCTGTGGTCTCTAGGATGTTTGATTACATTTTTTTAAAAAGTATATAGTATGCTACCATTTATCTAAGAAAGGGAAGGTATGACTATATATTTATATTTTTAATGAACCGATAAACCATATACTAAGAGATATATCAACCAATGGCAATGTATGAAACTTGTTTGAATCGAAAACAACTTGAAACAAAAAATTCTTAGCACTTTCTGGATATCTGATGATATAAGAAATTAATATTATTAGTTCTTAGTTGGGATAATGGTGTTACATTATGGTTTTTTAATGACTTTATCTTTTAGAGATACTTCTTAAAATGTTTCCAGATAAAATGATACGAGGTCTTATATTTGACTCAAAGTAATTTTGGAAAAAGGGGGGGGGCAGGGAGTGGATCCAGATGAAAGCAGATGGGCCATGGGTTAATCATTGTTGAAGCTGGTGATGAACCCATGGGAGGTCAATGTACAATCCTGTGTTTACGGAGGTTTAAATTTTTCCATAATAAAATACTTCAGAAAGCAAAAAAGAGTGAGAGGAATGAGAGGGAGAGAGGGAGAGAGCAAGGAAGGGAGGGGGGAGGGGAGGGAGCGAAGGAAGCAAATCTTCCCAAGCAGGTACGTCGTGTGTCCATGGAAAGTAGCTGACCCACTCTGCAGAGTCACTTTCTAGACAGAAATAAATCCCCGGGCCACCCCCTGCCAAAAGCAGGTTTAAGATTCTGTTGCCTGTAGAACTGGTGCAGTGAAATTTTACATATTTGAATATTCATGGAGGCATCAAAGAAGAGCATCCTGGGTAGAACTTGGTGCCCACCCCCCCCACCCCCCGTGGCCTCTTGATTGACAGGCCCTCTCACTCCTGAACACGGTGGACACTGGAAGGCAGCTTGGTTGGGCCACCCTCATCCTTTCAGACATGAAGCTCACAGACGGCACGGCGACCGCTCAGGGACTGGAGCGGGGCTGTTCTCCATGACGTGACGCCAGAGACGTATTTGAACACAGGAAAAGAGAGCATCTGACAGGTCTTCCAAATCAAATGAGCCCTTGAGAAAAGAAGCGGGGATGAAGGATTTTCTTATCCGCAGGAGGCAGGAGTATGAGGCCACTTGTCCCCTGCTAGGAACACTTGAGTCTCCGGGAGCGGGACCCAACAAAGAAGGCAGGCACGAGGCAGGAAGGCGGCAGGAAGGCACGACAGGTGACAGCCGCCTCACAGGGCGATTATACTGATAGTGGGAAATCAAGGATTAGTTTCATGGAGATGGTGATGGAGCAGGTGGATCAGCTAAACAATGCAAGGGCACATTTCCTCCCAGGCTCCTCTGAGCCCTCCTCTCCCCCAAGAGCCCACCTTGGGGGACCATGGCTCCCTCCTGTCCTCCCTCCCCACAGCCATGGGGCTCCTACACATAGCCTCAGGCTGGCGCCCCACTGGCCTGGCTCCCCTCCTTCGTGATCCTGCCCGCTCTTTGGGACTGGTCATGGATCGCCAGATCTCCACTGCCTTTTCTAAGGCTAGTACATGAAGCAAGCCTGGTTAGGATGTGCTAGAGTGTTTACATCTCTCTTTTTCCCCCATTAACAAGTCCGCCCCTTCCTTGGCACCCCCTCATTCACCTCTCTCCCTCCTCCTGGCGCTGTCCTCCCCTCCTCCTCACCTCTCTGATCCCAGCTGGAGCCTCACCGCCTCCAGGGAGCCCTCTCAGACTGCCAACACCACAGATCCCCTCTCTCCTCTTCCCACACTGTCCTCAGGTGCTCTCCTTGCTTTACGCATCACCCTAGACAGAAAGGAGGGCCAGCACCCTTCTCTCCCTTACCTTTTCTCTCCCTCTCAGGGTTCCTCTAGCTCAGTCAGCACTGAATCCCTTATCTCCTTTGCTTCTCACTGCCTGGAGAAGTGATAGTTGGAGTGTCCCCATTTTACAGACGTGGAAACTGAGTCACAGAAGGGAGGAGCCACTTAACCAAGACGACTCAGCTCCACAGTGACATGGCCAGCTTCAAACCTTGCACTCTGCCTCTGAAGCCTGTCCTCGCAACCAACCCCCAGCTGCATGGAATAGCACAGCCAGCAGGCTTTACCCTTGGCAGAGCCCCCCTGGGAGAAGACCCAGCTGGGCTGGAGCCTACTTAGCCACTGGGAGACTAGACCAAGGCAGACAGGAACCAGGCAAAGGCAGGCTGAGTTAAGTGCCTGGTGCCCAGCCAGCCAGCTCAGAGGAGAGCAGCCGAGTGGGTAGGAGATGTGCAAAGTGGCCAGGGGACGGAGAAGTGGCCAGATCTTGGATCTCTGGGATGAACAGCAGAGGAGGTGGGAGAAGAGTGGGCCTCTGCCTAGAACATGAGGGGACCACTCTGGGCACAGCAGAAAGCCAGTACCAACCGGCCCTTGCTGCATGCCAGTCACTGTGCCGCTCATTTAGCATAAGCCAAATCAGGGACTCAACACCAAGGGAGAAAGCTGAGGAGGCTGAGAAATCCAGCTGGCTGAGCTGGTTGACATGGGAGAGTGGGGAGAGGAGTTTAGACTGGTTAGGGGTGACCAAGAGATGCCTAATTCACTGGATAAACCTCTAGCTGATCCTCCGTTCCGTTGAGTCAGGCTGACAAGGAAGCTCAGGGGCATGGCTGGCCCTGATTAGATCCCTGAGAGAAGGCAAGCCAGGCTAAGACACAATCCACCTGATCGAGCCCCAGGAGTTTCTTCTTCTTCTTGCACCTTCAGGCTGGGCAGTGTGGGGACAGGCTCCCCCACTGTCCCACTGAGATGAGCCCCGAGACACAGGGCCAGAGGGCCTTGGAACGAGGGTGGCCCGAGCACCCCGGAGCCAGGTGAGAAGAGATGGGAAGCGGGCCTGATGAGGGAGGGGTACAGCCATCCAGAGCAGTGGCCCTCAGCCAGGGCTGATTTTGCCCCCACCGGGGTATTTGGCAGTTTATGGAGACATCTTCGCCGGAGATGCCAATTGGGATCTGACATGTTGAAGCCAGGGATGCTGCTAAATATTCTGCAATACATAGGCCAGCCGCCTCCCCCTCCCCCAACCAAGAATTATGTGGCACGCAGAGTGGCAACAGTGCCAGGACTGAGAAACGCTGTGTAGAGCAATGCGGGAAGAGAGACTGAAATCCAAGCCACTCCCTGGGATGGAGCTGCCCCTACCATGAGGAAGAGGCATCTTTTCCTAACCCAGCCAGATGCAGCCCGAGGACTCCCGTGAGCCTGGGGACGTGGCTGGGGGTCGGGGGTGGAGCACTGACAGTGCAAGAGGGGGGAGAGCATGCTCCTGCTGTCACTTAGGCTGAGTTGTGCAAGAAGCAATTTAAACGAGCTATTTAGTCTTTAACAGAGGGTCAAAAAGTCAACCCACACAATTATGTCATCTCCTGGCTGGCAAAGACAGAGATTTTGAAGCACGGTGACATACCCGCCAGGTGGGAAATGAGATGTGCTGCAAGGTCTTCACTGCGTTTCCCTTCTAATAGTCAAGGATGGGAAACGACGTCAATGTCTATCAGGGGCCAAGCTGGATAGACAGTGGAATATCCTGCAAAAGAATGAGGGTGCTTTCTACGGATGGGTATGGAGAGATCTCTGGAAGAGAGCAAGTGAAAAAAGCAAACCGCAGAACGCCGCACAGTACTGTGCTGCTAGTAGGTGAAAGACAAGGAAAAATCAACAGTAATTGCTTACATTTGCATAAAGCGGTGGATCTCAAATTTCACTCTGCCTCAGATCCACCCAGAGGAGCTTTATAGCCATACTGACTGCAAGCAACATCAACCGTGGTTTCATTTAGATGTAGGGAGGGCCCCACCTTTCTCTCCCGGGGTTGAACTGCCGAGCTTTACACACCTCACAGATCTGGCTACCCGCGTGGAGTTTTAAGATAAAAGCCTCTAAATGGCCTCTTTCCCTAATGGCTCCGGCAAACCCTGGAGACCGTTTCCCAACCCTCAAGTGGCCGCTGAATGTGAGTTCAAGGCGTTTGAAGGAATCCCGTGGAAACCTAAGAGTTGGAACAAGTAAAGCACCCCCCAACCCCTTCCTCCGTAAGGAAGCGAAGTGAAGGTCTGAACCAGGCGGTGGCGGGCTGGGGACAACCTGGCCGGGCAACATCCCCGCCCCCGTCCCGCTGAAAGGGGTGGAGCGACGGCTAGGGTGGATCCTCCTGCCGGCTTTGTGAGCCCTCGGAATCCAGCTGTCGCCGCCCCACGAGCCCCCTGCCCGGAGGGCGCACACTTCCGGGCCGCCCACCACCGCGATCTCACCGCCAGCTGAGAGCTGCTCCCGCTCGCTTAGTCCCCATCCGGCCCCCTTTGCCCTCCTCGAAATGCCGGTCGACTTCACCGGGTACTGGAAGATGCTGGCCAACGAGAATTTCGAGGAGTATCTTCGGGCGCTGGGTAAGAGCTGCCCGCCGCGCTCGGCCCGGGCCGCCCAGCGCCTTCCCGAGGCGGCCGTCCAGCCGCTGCCTGCGGTGCGGAGAGGGCGTCTGGGGGCGGGCGGGCAGCGGGACTGGGTTGCTAGGGTTCATTGTGGTCAATGTCTGATACTTGGCTCTATCAGACACGGATGATTTCATTAGGAAAGCTTATGGGCTTGGTAGGAAAGCTTATGGGCTTGGTAGGAAAGCTTATGGGCTTGGTTTGCTAGTTTTTGTTTTCAAAGGGTTAGTGTAAGAGCAGAAAACTTTCTTGGGGTAAAAAAAAGAAAGAAAAGGAAAAGGCACAGACCGGACGCTCCGAGAGACAGCGCTAAGGGAGCAGGGAACCCCAATTTTTTTTTTTTTTTTTTTCCGGAGGGGGGACTCCTGGAGTCCAGCTACGTTGGCAACAGTTCTCTGAATTTTCTGGCTGACTCCCTGCGCCTCTCTGCCCCGGCACCCCCTGCAGATGTCAATGTGGCCTTGCGCAAAATTGCCAGCTTGCTGAAGCCAGACAAAGAGATCGTGCAGGACGGCAACCACATGATCATCCGCACGCTGAGCACTTTTAGGAACTACATCATGGACTTCGAGGTTGGAAAGGAGTTTGAGGAGGATCTGACGGGCATAGACGACCGCAAGTGCATGGTGAGGCTTTGCATACACCTAGGCATCTGCTGCCCAGGGGTCCTGTCCGCAGGCGGGGCCAGTTCATCAGAGAGGGGAGCAAGGACACTTAGGGACTAGACAGGAGATCTTAACACTCCCAGCCCCCAAGGTAGGCAGCACCTGACTCATCAGGCACCCCCTGGGTCCTAACCAGGTGGTAACAGTTATGAAAGCTGCGCTTTGCTGCCTCACTGCTGTGTCCTGGCATTGAGCCAGGTGCTTTATACACTTGACTTCATCTCACCTTCACAACACCCTTTGACAGAGGTCTGACTACACCCATTTTACAGATGAAGAAACAGTCTCAAAGAGATGCAGCACACGCCCAGAGTAGCATAGCTAGGGAGGGGCTGGCTGGAACTCCAGGCAAATCTGTTGACTCTATTCTTCTCTGGCTGTTCTGTAGGCTGGGGAAAGAAGGAGAGAAGGGAGGAAAGCCAGAAGAAACACAGGCAACCCTTTTGAAGTGTAAACATCCTCCGTGACTAGCACTCTAGGAAGTAGGGGGCACCATGTACAGTCTCTGCCCTCTGACCTGCCCTTGCTCATCCCCCAGGCTGGGGTTTGGCTCCTAGCCATCGCCTTCCCCACTCTATCCTCCCCTGCCCTCTGAGCTTCCTTTCAAATTCGCAGACAACACCTTCTCAGTAGGTCAATGCCACTGTAGTCCAGGCCAGAGGAAGCAGCAGTGGGGGAGGGGAGTGGGCCTCTGATCCCCAAGGGTGGGAAGCTGATGACCCGAAGAAAACCCCAATTAGCGTGGCCACAGCAGCCTCCGGAAGGTCAGCCCTAGGCCTCCATCAACATCCTTGGGTCGCTGGGAGGTCAGGCTGCTCCCCCTCAGAGCTAGCTCAAGTCCACCCACAGGAAGCCTTCCTGCTCACTGATGAGATGCTCCCCTCCCCTCCCCCATCCCTCTCCTTCCCCTCCCCCTCCCACTATTTCCTGAGGGTCTGCTCTGTGTCCTGCACTATGCGAGCTATTTTACAGGTCAGCCCAGAGAGGGAGGGGATTAGTAACCCCATATTTTGCAATGACTGAGGTTCCCAGAGGGGAAGAGACTCAAGAGGCTGGACTTTGAGCCCCACGCTTGCTTTCTGGGCCAGGCTCCTCTGCAGGCAGCATCTGCAGAAACTGGGTGACTGGGCTTCATTAGGGCTGTGGGTGAAGGAGTGCCCGTGTCTGGGAATAAGGAGCCCCAGGCCGGGATGACTCACCCCAACCCCTCATTGATTCATCTGAAGAAGATCAGTATCTGAGCCTGTGCTTGGAACAGCGGCGGAAGAGGGGGTGGCCTGGCCAGCAGGATGGATCCTTGAAGAGGCCACTGGTGGGAGAAAATGCTATTGTTGTAGAGACATGCCAGGTTATGCCTTTGTAAAGCCCCGGGCCTCAATCGTGGGGGAGGCTCGCTTTTGGGAAAGGAGACCTTCAGCCAGGGCTCTGCCTTGGTGAGTGAGGTGGGAGCCCTGCCTGCCGGACCGCTGCCCAAGGTCTGGTCCCTGGCTTGCTGCCTGGAACCGCATGTTAGAACAATCCTGGTCCTCAGCCCACTCTTGAGGTACTTCTGGGGCACAGCAAACATCTCTGTTTTTTTGGGTCACTGCAACCTCTGGAATGTACTGCCTTCTACTTACGTGGCTAATTATCGCTGCTCTTTCATTCCCACCTTCACCCATTAACATGTGAAACATTTATTGATTGCGTCATAATAGTTAATACAGGCAGACCTTGGAGATATTGCACGTTCGCCCAGACCACCCCATTGAAACAAACATTGCAAAAAAGCAAGGCCTACGAAGTTTTCTGTTTCCCAGTGCATATCAAACTTATGTTTGCACTTTACGGTGGTCTCTTAAGTCTGTAGTAGTGTGACGTGTAAGAAACAGTGTAGATACCATCGTTAAAAACTACTTTATAGCTGGAAAGTGCTAACCATCATCTGAGCCTTTGGCAAGTTGTAATCTTTTTGCAATAGTAATGTCAACTATCACTGACTGCAGATCACCATAACAAATATAACAGTAATGAAAAAGTCTGGGCGTTCCCGTTGTGGCTCAGTGGATTAGGAACCTGACTAGTACCCATGAGGATTCAGGTTTGATTCCTGGCCTTGCTCAGTGGGTTAAGGATCCCACGTTGCTGTGGCTGTGATGTAGGCCTGGCAGCTGCAGCTCCAATTTGACCCCTAGCCTGAGAACCTCCATATGCCACAGCTGTGGCACTAAAAAGCAAAAAAAAAAAAAAAAAAAAAAAATGGGGGGGTGGAGAAAACCTTTGAAATATTGTGAGAATTACCCGCAGGTGACACAGAGACCCAAAGTGAACAAATGGCACCAACAGACTTGCTGGATGCGGAGTTGCCGCGGAACTTCAGTTTATGAGAAATACCTTCTCTGCAAAGTGCAATAAATCAAGGTCTGCTTGTATCATCCTGTGCTTACTAGGCACCGAGTATTGTTTACATTTTATTTTAATTCACTTAATCTTCACCACACTGGTTTTGGCCCCATTTTACAGACAAGAAAACTAAGGTGAGATTTCTTATTGTGTGACTTTGAGGGGTTAAGTGGCAGAGGGAGGACTTGAATGTGGTCTGTCAGCTCCAGAGTCCTTGCCGTTAACCGCTGGGCCATACAGGCCATGTTCCCCACAGGCTGGTCACCATACCAGGCACAGGGACCCAGTAGAACATGTCACAATCCGTGATGTCCAGGAACTCACAGTCCTTGTGGTGGAGACAGACGCGTACACACACACACACAGTCAGAACACAGTGTGATCCGTGGTGGTGAAGGCAGGCGTCAGAGGAAGGGCTCCGAGGAGAGGTCTGGAGGCAGCGACCATGGCATTTTCTTGTAATACAAACGGGGTGGGAGGGTTTGGCAAAGGGAGGGGCTCGCGGCCGCCCTCCTTTCTCAGCCCTAACATGTTAGGACAGTGGTTTGTGAACAGATCAGGGATCCCAGCAGCTGGGCAAACTCAATGACATTGGACAAGGACTCACAGTCACCTTTGCTCTCCCAGGACTCAGGGCGGCCCCATCCCAAGTGAGCGGTATGCACTTACCTTGCTCTTGCCTGTTGGAGGGCGTGGACAGCCCCTCTGCTCCGGCCTTACCTTAGCCCCTGCACTGCGGATAAGCCCTTGTCCCAGCTGCCCAGCTGGAGGAGGTGCTGCAAGGACGAGCACAGCTGGGGGAGGGTGTAGGATAATAAATAGAATGATAGCAACTGTCCAGCCTGGTGCTTGTCAATGGAAGGGAGCTGCCTGCAAGAGGCCACACTGGCCGAAGCCTGTAGGCCCCGCCAGGGATCTTGGTCAAGGTGGTTGCCAAAGAGAACGCACCACTGCCCCTTCTGCTCCATGCACCCTGCACCCATCAGCCGGGAGCAGTGGCCAGAGGAAGCCGGTTATTCTAGCATCAGGCTGGCCCCATCCTAACGCATTCTTCCCAGCACATTGCAAGGACCTCATTTCTCACCTGTTCTGTTCGCTCCTTTCTCGGTCCTCCAAGCGTTTCGTGGTGCTGTCTTTGCAGCCCTCGTGTTCCCGAGATGAATCGCACAAGATTCCTGCCCTCGTGGAGTTCACTGTCGTGGGGGAGGAGACAAGAGCAGCCCATCATACTGTGATGGTGGGCTGACCGTGGAAGGACAGACAGAGAAGGACCCCCCCCCAACCCCCGGGTCTGGAAAGTCAGGGACAGTTCCCACAGGAAGTGGAGTCTGAGACATGGGCGGAGGATAGGCAGGAAGTTGCTAGGCAAACAGAAAAGGGACAAGAGGAAGGTCAAGGCCTAGAACACTTGGTAGGTGCTATTTCAGACCTGGGGTCGGCCTGGGGACACAGAGGCAGCAAGGTCTGCTGGAGCCTCCAGGCCGGGAGAGGAGACAGACACATCTTCAGGCCCTTACAGCTCAGGCTAGTGATGGAAACACAGCAGGAACACAGGCCTCAGGGACGGGGTCGGGCAGTGGGCAGGGAAGGGTCCCAAGAAGAGGTGACGGCTGAAGAGGGGGAACCTGAAGGACAAGTAAGATTTAGGGAAGATGTGGAGAGGAGTCAGAGAAGTCCAGGCAGAGGGAACCACATGCCCAAAGGCCCAGAGGTCAGAAAAGGCCTGGCTGGGAGAGGTTTCAGAGGGAAGCCGCCTGCAAAGACTTTTTGTGGCTGGGGGAGAGGGCAGTGCTGGGGACCTGGCAGGGAGCCTGGGTGTGGCCCTGAGGACCCCTTCTAGGAGAGGCATGGTCAGGCTGCCACCCTCCCCAAAGGTCCTAGAGGCCCAGAGAGCTCTGCTCCTGCCACTTTCCATGGGAACCTTATCTGTCTTCTAGAACAGCAGCCAGAGGATGAAATCTGGCCTGCAGATGTGTTTTGTTTGGCTTGCACAGTGTTTGAAAAATTTCAGAGCCAGTTGCCAGTGACTTCCAAGGACTGTAAGCTTTCATAGAAAAATCTGTATTTCTGGCTGTTCTTACCCCAAGGCCGCTGGAAACTCTGGGTGCCCTTTATTCCTGCACCGTGTGGATCTCCGGCACACTGTCCCCAGTTGCTCCCTTTAGGTGGGACACTCTCTGCTTTACCCTAGTTCTCACCTCACCCTGTGACCTGAAATGCAGAATGAAACAGCCGTAAGTCATTCATGGCACTGTGGGTTCCTTAGAGCAGTGGTCCCCAAGCTGAGACCAGCAGCTGCAACGTGAGAAAATTTATCAGAAACACAAATTCTCCAGCCAGACCCCTGGCCTCCTGGATCAGAAACTCTAGGGCTGGGGCCCATAATTGGGTTTCAGTAAGCCCGCCTGGTGGTTCCGGTGCAGCTACACCTTGAGAACCGCTGCTTTGGAGAAAAGAAAACTCTCTGTGCCTGTGTCGCTGTAAAAAAGTGGAGAACAGTAAAGTCTGGGTAGAAGGCCACAGGCCGCTGGCAGTTTTCATCCATCGTCGGATCCCTGAAGACCCTGCAGTCGATACCCAAAACCACCTGAGCCGGCTCTGCGGGCTCCCCCCAGGCTGCAGTGTGGAGGGACTCAGGTGGAAATGTGTAAAGACTGGGCTCAGCTTTTCTCCGCTGCCTCCTACACGCCTGTATCCGCTGAAATGAAATCTCAGGCCCGGTTAGAAGCCAGTGTCATTTATTGAATGGCACAGATGTGGGCTTTGGCAGGGTGGGGGACCTTCAGAAAGAGAGGCGCTCCTTAACTTCGAATAGTGTCCCCCACGCCTGGGCCAGGGAGCCCTTCCGGGTGAGGAATGGTCTGCTTCCTGGTTCCCAGCTCCTCTGGCACCGGTCGCTTTTGTGGGAGAAAGAGGAGCCCCAGCCGGGAGCCTGGCCCCGCCTGGTGGTGGCAGGAGGGCCATTTGTCATCCCACCGTGGACACCAGGTCAGGTTTTCTCTGGGAGAGGCCGCTTTGTTCACTCAGCAGCCAGCACCTCCTCCCAGGCTGAGGCCCCTCTTTTCATAGCCTTGAACTCAGGATGACCCCTGCCGCAGAGCCCGCCTTCAGCACTCAGCCCTCTGTGGCTTTCTTTGTTTTTATTGTAAAAGGGGGAAAAAAAAGAATTCAAATGGCACAGGAGAAAGCAGACCGAAAAGGAAAGGACCCCTTCCCCCACTTGGCCTCATTTGCAGTCCCCAGAGATTAGCACTGGTGCTGCTTCTGGTGGGTGTGTCTGGAAATCTTCCTCAGATGTAGAAGCCGTCCACTGGATCAGGTAATTGGTCAATATCTAAAGCCAAAAAAGACAAAGAGGGAGGGAGGAAGAGAGGGAGCAGGGGAGAGTGGGAGAGAGAGCAAGAGGAAGGGAGGGAAGGAAAGAAGGAAGGAAGGAAGGAAGGGAGGGAGGGGAAGGAAAAAGAAAGGAAATGTACTTCTTTGCCCACTGCTTTCTCACTCAGTGGTATTTCTTAGGCATCTTTCCGTATTAGCATTTAAACAATTCCCTTCTCTTCCATCCCTGACTTACTTTCATCTGTCCCTCCATTTATTCCCCTAAGCATGTATGATGACACATGAAATCTACTAATCTGGTAATGCTTTGATTTAAACTCTTGCCTGCATTCTAATCCTGTCCTGATTCATTAAGGAGATTTCTTTTCCCCCCTGTGGTTCTTATTTTAAAAAGCACAACGCCAATGGCAGAATGAACTCCCTGGGCTGCCGAGCTGAGAATGCCAGTGGGTTTAGGAGCCTTCTGAGAGCTGCTCCTGCCCAGATCAGGCCCCCAGCATTTGGCTGGGTCCTTTCCAGGAAGGAAACACGGAGTCTCTTTCATGTATTAGCTCAAGTTCTTCGCCCTTTGAAATTGGTGTCAGCCACATGCTTTTGAGAATTACGAAAAGAATTAAAGCAACCTGAATGAAATTCACAAAGTAGCTTTCAAAAAATCACCCTTGCTTGTTAGGTTTTGTTTTTTGTCTGGCAAGAACAAAGGGAAATAACATGTATTAAATCCTTACCGAGTGCCATGCCCAACCCTGGTGATTTTAGCACTTTTTCTCTTTCAGTTCCCACAACAGAGGCTGTTCGGTAAATCTCATTAAGCCCATTTTACAGATGGGAATCTGAGGCTCTGAGGTGAGGAAGCTTTTTGCCCAAGGTCACTCAGCCAGTGGATGGTGGATTCTAACTAGTCTACTTATAAAGCTGTCTGTAACAAGCTGTCTGGGCTCCCCTGGAACTTGCTGAGGTCCGGCCCCTCAGTTCCTTACTTTGAGCCTCCTTGCAACCTGGAGGTAAGCACAGACAGTACGGACTGGGCTGGGGCTGTGGAGAAGGAGTTCTGGTGTCGAAGTCAGACATGTGGTTTTGAGTCCTCTGCTATTACTTAGCTGACAAAGTGACCTTAAATGACTAGACATGCCGCCCCTGTTTTCACAGCTGCAAATGGGCGTCACGATTGCTATTCTGCCTGGCTCACAGCAAATTCTGAGGACCGTAGCAATAGCACAGGAGACAGGGCCTTGTGAAGCCACAGTACTGTGTACAAGGGGGTGAGGCCCTCCTGATATCCCAGGCTGGGGGTGAAGCATAGTCACTTGGCCAGATGTTTACTGCAGGAGTTACAGCTGTTTCTTTTCCTGACATTAATTACCTTCCACCCAAAGAAGCACCTTCTTTTTTGGTGGGAATGATCCCTACTTCTCTTGTGGGTTCTGATGAAGCTGCAAATCCCAGTATGTTGTCTCTCCTGGGATGAGCACCTTAAAACCAGGGCCGTGACAGTGTCCCATGGCCTGTCCTATGATTGTGCATGTGACCTGCCCTGGGCCAGTCCTGCATTTCCTGTCCGCCTCCATGGCTGCGTGGAGGAATCCACAGAAGGAAAAAATAAGATGAGGCCAGCAGAGAAACAGAAATGAGGGAGAGGGAGAGACAGGAAGAGAAAACTATAGCTTTGGAGGATTGCTGGAACTTCTGACACTTAAGGCCATTCCAAGATTTCTCATGTGTGCTCGAACCTGCCAGTATGGTCCCTTCTTTTCCCCTTAAGCTAGTTGAACGGGTTTCCTGTCACTCACATTGAAAAACATCCTAAGACATTCAAAGTCCATAGATCATGGGTTAAGAACCATCTATGTAATTAGAGCAGTAGTGCTCAAACTTGAATTTGTCCCATTCAGAGTTTCTGGCTCAAAAGGTCTGGAGTGGGGACCATGGCCTTGTTTATCTGACGAGCTCCTGGATGATGCTGATGCTGTGGGATCAAAGACCATTCTCGTGATAACTATTAAGAGAAATGAGAAAGTAGACTGGTCCCTGCCCAGGTTCGGGTGATGTTCTTGTCATGACTTAGTGTAATAAGCCTGTGCTGGGGTTAAGGTGCCCAGTTATGGTGGATGAATGAGAGTGGAGAGATGCAGTCCAGTCCCTGTGGATGGAGTTTGCCCGGGGACACCAAACTTGCAGAAGTCCATGATGGTTTGCACCTGAGGGTCCAAGTAAGTGATACCAGGAGTATGTGCGGCTGGGATTACAGCAGAGCAATTCAGAGCCTTGGCTTTGAGATGGACCTGGATTTGAATCCTGGGTCCACCTTCCAGCTGTGTTTCCTTGGGGAAGTTACTCTATCCCTCTGAGCCTCAGTGTCCTCATTTGTAAAAAGGAGCCAGAGGTAGCACCACTGCTGGAATGGTTGTGAAAATTAAAAGTGGTAATGAATTACTTCATATTTCTGTTGCTTTGTAACAAACCACTCCAAAAGTTAGTGCTCCAAAACGATAACAGCTGTTTAGTTTCTTCACAAATCTGCAGTTTGGGCGGGGCTGAAAGAGGGTGGCTTACCCCTGCTTGATGCCATGTCCAGGAGACAGTGGAGGGTCCACTTTCCAGGTGGCTCACTCACACTCACTCTCTGCTGGCTACTTGAGCTTCCTCACAACATGGCAGCTGGGTTCCAAGTATCAGAGGACAAAGAGAACAAGGCAGCCAAATGGCATTCTTACAATCTACGGCCTCTGAAGCCGTATAGCAAGAGTTTTGCCATACTGTGTTGGTTGAAGCAGTTGTAAAGGCCCACGGATTCCACATTTCACTGAGCCACAGCAAGTTTCTAGAAGAACATGCTGGGTGGAAGATAAAAAGTTTCATGTGGCTCAGCAGGTTAAGGACCCGACGTTGTCTCTGTGAGGATGTGGGTTTGATCCCTGGCCCCGCTCAGTGGATTAAGGATACGGCTTTGCCGCAAGCTGTGGCATAAGTCACAGATGCTGCTCAGATCTGGCGTGGCTTTTGCTGTGGCATAGGCTGCAGCTGTGGCTCCAATTTGACTCCTAGCCTGGGAACTTACATGTGCCGCAGGTACAACCCTAAAAAGGTAAAAAAAAAAGTTCCATGTGCTCTATGCATGCCATTGCCACAGTGCCTGGCATATAGTGAGTATGCAGTGGGAGCTGGAACATTATTTTCTGGCTAAAGCTTGAAGGTCTGTCAGGGCTAGGCTCTTGTTTCTGACTGATCTTGAGTAGCAGAGAGCCCACAGGGATTCTCTTGGGGTAGGAGAGAGGGGGTAGTGCCTAGTCCCTCTACAGGCAGGGCTGGAACTCCACCACCCCAGGCCAGTTGTCACCAAGGCAGGCCCTGCATGGGAGGCTGGCATGTGGCTTGAAGGTGAAAAGGTCGGCCTGAGAGTGTTGGGAGTGGACCAGCGCTTCACCTTCAACCCCACACCCACTTCCAGAAGTCCCAGATAGACGGGTCTGAACAGCAGCTAAACCACGTGGTGCTTGTGAACTCGGCACTGGAGCCTGCTTTTCACAGGGTTACCTTCCCAGTCTAAGGATTTCCAGGCCCTCGTGGTGAACCCAGACCCCCTGGCTGGGCTGCACAGGGCCTAGAACCAGGAAACCTCCTCCCCTCTGGGTACCCAGAGGCTGTAAAGGTGACTGCCATTAGGGTCCCCTTTCTCCACGGAAGTCCCCCCTAGAAACCAGCACCTGCAGCCTGGCCCTACTGCTTATGTTTCACATGGACTCAGGGATTTATTCCTGTTTGACCTGGAGTTGACTAAACTCTGGGCAAGACTCTGCCTGATGCACAGTAACTTCCTTCCTGGGAAGTGTTTTTTGTAGCTGCCTCTGTTGTGTAAATTGGGTTGTGCTAGAGCGTGCACGGGCACATACACACACCACCCCACCCCACCCCCAATACCCTTGTCCTCAAAGAGGAGCCCTGGTCACCTACCTGCTCCTGCTGCCTGAAGTTCCACCGTCAGAGTACATTTATTTTTGCTAAATAGCCAACGACTTTTCTACGTGTTTCCTTGAATATGCAAATACCCTAGAATGCTGGCTGTTTCTAGACAAGGACAATAATGCGTCTCCCTTTTATCTTCCCTCCCTCCAATCCTTCCCTGCATTCCTTCCATCGTTCCTTCCTCCCCAGCTCCCTTCCTCCCTTCTTTCTCTCCTGACCCGAGGGCCCCTGCAGCCTAGGAACAGTCTGGGGAAGAATTATATAAACAAGATGAACCTGAAGAGCGTGCAGTTAGGGCTGGGGCAGAACCCAGTCTGCAGAGCCCACCTTTGCAGAAGCAGAAGCAGAAAACAAGGGTTTTCTGAGCACAAAAAGCTGTATCTTTTTGTGCAGAGGTATCTGCTGGAGCTGTGTGGTGATGATGCTCGGTGACCAGTGACCGCACAGGCGGAGACCCCCTCTGAAGGCGCCCTTGCAGCAGGCCCCGCCCTGGTGCTTTACATTATGTATCCCATGCTCCAAACGTCCCGTAGGGCAGAGGAGCTGCCATCCAACTTTACAGACCGGGACCCGCCAGTTTTCCACACCTGGTTGGTTACCCATAGCCCAGCGATCCAACTTCAGATCTCTCTGACTCCCAGCTTGGTGTGGTTTGTTTACAGAACAGGCTGCCTCCGGCTGGGTCCCTAAGTGCCCGGGTACCTCAGGCCATTAGCGTGACCACGGGTTTTTAATTCCACAGACCGCTACGTAGCTACGAAAGTGATCACTGTGAAGATAAATGGGAAGTATTTATGGGCAATCAGCCCACAAGTTCTATAGATTCCACTTTTTGGTATCTCTCTCCACTTTCTGAGTATCTCTCGCCTGTACTAATAATAACAATTAATGTCTCTTGTGCTTACTGTGTGCCCAGCTCAGCGCCTTGCATGGAGAATTTCATGACCCCAGTATCTTCTCATTGATCTCCCTTCTACCGTCCTTCACATTCTGGCAAGGGAAACCGGTCATCCTAGTCCCCAGCTCAAAACCCACAGAGGCTCCTAGGCAGGGCTGACCAGCCAAGGCCAGGTGGCATGCAGGACCTCAGGACATGGTGGCGCCTGCCTCCCCAGCCCCACCCCTCCCTCACACCCCATGCCTGGCTCCATCCCACCTTTTGGAGATGCCTTCCCTTGCCACGCCCTCTGCCCACTTCCCTGGGATGAGTGCCCTGCCTCCTCTCCCTGGGAGGACATTACTTACTGGCCAAGACCAGCCCGGGCTTGGCTGCTCCGTTGACCTTGTCCTGACTCCCCATCCGCCCCCTCCCCAACCTCTCCTCTGCCTCACTGTCCCTCTCTCTCTCGGTGCTACTTCTAGGGACCCTGGGATGCGCCTCAGTGCATTGGAGGTTCTAGATGGTGGGACGCACAGCTTTGTATCTCCAGTGCCCAGCGCAGTGGGCTCCAGGGTGTTTGTCCAATGAGCGTTCGGTAAAAACAGCAGAACCTCAAACTGCATAAGTGCTGGTCATCGATCATATGGCTTCAAGATCCACTTGCCATTAAGGAATAGCTCATGGGAAGTTCCCTGGAGGCTCAATGGCTTAAGGACCTGGCATTATCATTGCTGTCGTTACAAGTTTGATTCCTGGCCTGGGAACTTTATGCCTTCCATGAGCGTGGCCAGAAAAAAAAAGAGGGGGGGCGGAGAATAGGAGTTCCCGCTGTGCTGCAATGGGACTGGCAGCCTCTCTATAGCACCAGGATGCCTGGTTGATCCCCAGCCCAGCACAGTGGGTCAAGGGATCTGGTGTTGCCACAGCTGTGACATGGGTTGCAACCGCAGCCAGCTCCAATCTGACACCTGGCCAGGGAACCCCATATGCTGTGGGATGGCCAAAAAAAATGTCTGGATTTTCCATTGTACCAGGTCTGGCTGGTTGGAGCCACATAGATACAAAGTGAGGAAGAAGAGATGCTGGCAAATTCTTTCGGGCTCCGCAGGGAGTATCATATCCTGAGAGTCCAACCAGGCGAGGCCCATTTTGAAGCCTCACTCGTGTAGCCCCTGACCGCCCTGTATCTGTGCAGGCTATTCCCTCTGCCTGGGATCCCCTTGTTCTTCTTTCCCAATTTCTGCTTCTTAACCTAACTCGCGTGATATTTCTTGGTGTCGATGTCAGTATTGCCTCCTCCAGGAAGCCTTCCCTGATGGACCTCTGTCCCCACGTCAGAGACTGATGAGGTGCCTTCCCACTTCCATAATTACCGTCCCCTGCCTCTACCCAGCACTCGCCACTCTGTTGGAATTCTCCGTCTGCTTATCTTTTTCTCTGATCGTCTGTGAGCTCTTGAGAGCAGAATCCTCACCTTAACTGCCTCTATTTCTAGTGCTTGAGGCTGGTGTGCAGGTGGGGAACCCGTTCTTGCCGAATGTTGTTTCCTTACATGGAACCGTGCTGCAAAATCTTACTGCTCACACAGGAGTCAGCTTAGATCAGGGAACTGCAGAGCCCAGTAGCCCAGGGCCTGGACACTGGGGTCAACTCTCCTCTTTCCATTTTATGGCTGGGTGACCTTAAAGCCTCAGTCTCCACATCTGTAAACTGGGGAGAAGTGTAACTGCTCCAGGAGGTTTAAGGAATCAACTTCATATGACCCATGCTTTAACACCCTGCCCAGCGCATAGTGGGTGCTCAATCCATGACGTTAGGGTGATGGGACGGCGACAATGACAGTGATGCTAATACTTCTACGAGGAAGTTCCCAGCACACAATACACAGGTGGCGTGGATGTCGGTGTTCACGTCTGCCTTCTCTCCAGGCGGAGCTGCTCCATGGCAGAGCTTGGGTCCAGCCCAGCCTTGGGCCATGTGGTGCTGGGCCCCTGGAAAAGCTGGGCCCAGTTCCACAGGAGCCCTGAGACCTTCTCCAGCCTCTCCCTTTTCCCAACCGGAACTTTGGCCTTCAGGGGCCTTGAGCACTCTGGTGGTTTGTTATTTCAAAATTACTCCTGGGCATTTCCTGGACTGTTTAAGGAACTGAAAAAATGACTCGGCCAGGCCCACAAATGTTTTATCATTTTGTTTGTCTTAAGAGTCGTGTTATCATTTGCTGTTCTCTTCTTCACAGTCTTGGAATCCCATTCGCCTGTGCCTGCAAAAGCCTGCTTGTAGCCTCACTGGTCTGTAGCTGTTGCTGTTAACAGCTTTTGTGTGTCTAATTACTCGCTCATGTTTGAAGGCCTTATTAATCTAGTTTTAATCTGCTTTTAGAGGGAATCAGCTTTTCCCCTGAATGGGCTGGTTTTAGGTCATTGCCAGCTCCCCTGGAAACAAATCAGAAAAGAAACAAGCCCTCACTCCCCCAGCCTGGCCTTCCGGGCAGGACAGCTTGTGGACTCAGCCAGATAGAACTGAGTTCAGGTGATGGCTCAGCCCTGCCCCCCTAGGTGCCCTGGGTGGGTTGCATAATTCAGAACCTAATTTTGATCAACTCTAATGCTTGAAGGTGAAGTGAAATGTGATGGAAAGCTCCGAGCATCTCACCTGGCGCTTGGCAGGTTCTCAGTCACCTTCGCTGCCCTTACCATCCACTCATTTATTAAATAGGCACCAGAGGCTAAGAACCCTCTCGTCCCAGAAACCCTCAAAGGGCGAAGCACACTTGAACATCAAACTCCAGGAGGAATGGCCAGTTTGTATCTTTTAGCGATTCACGTCACATATAGAAAGTGTCTAGTTGCTGTCTGGTTTTTCCATTTTCCCCCGAACTTTAAAGAGCACGGGCTTTGGAGTCAGACCTGGGTCAGGCCCGGCCCTGCCCTTTGCAGGCAGAACCACCATGGACAAGACCGCCTCTCTTATGACCTGGCTCTTGCTGTGGCAGTGGCATAGGCCGGCGGCTACAGCTCCAATTGGACCCATAGCCTGGGAAGCTCCATATGCCGTGGGTGCGGCCCTAAAAGGACAAAAGTTAAAAAAAAAAAAGAAATCACAGATTCCTGACAACCAAGTTGAACCCCTCTATTTGTGGTTCATGCCAGGTCACGGCCAAGAGATGGGTCCATTTAGTGGGAATGATCTGTCACTCCTGGTATAGGTCACTCCTCCAGGGTGAGGGGCCTTGAGGCTTCCTGGTGACCAGCTCCCCTGGGCTGCCCGTGGGAGCTGAGTTTTCTGTGTCGCCCCAGTGCTATCTGGGGTTTCTGAGTGGTCAGGGGAGTTGGATAATGGCTTTTGAAGTGACAGTCCCCTGTCAGAGTGATACAAAGCTGCCTTCATTCATCTTTTGGTGCATGTGTTTCTGGGAAAGCTGCTGACAAAGCCAAAGTGTTGGAGTTGTTAGTTTTTAACAGAGAGGTTAGCCTGGCTTCGCTTTGCATCCAGCTGCCGGGGGCCCCAGGTGTCAGACTTCAGATGGTCTATGCGGTGTGAGAATTACCGTTAGAGGGGTGTTAAAGGGGTCCTTACCTTCCCTTGTCCTTGGGCTTGTCTGGGCTTCTTCTTTTTTTTTTTTTTTGGCCTTTTTGTCATTTTAGGGCCGCACCCACGGCATGTGGAGGTTCCCAGGCTAGGGGTCTAATTGGAGCTACAGCTGCCGACCTGCGCCACAGCCACAGCAACGCGGGATCCGAGCCGCATCTGCAACCTACACCACAGCTCACGGCAGCGCCGGATCGTTAACCCACTGAGCGAGGCCAGGGATCGAACCCGCAACCTCGTGGTTCCTAGTCGGATTCGTTCCCGCTAAGCCACGACGGGAAATCCTGGGCTTCATTTCTGAGGTAGATTCCCGGAGCCCCTGGTGGGGGTGGGGATGGGGGTGGGGACAGCACTGCCTGTCCTTGTGGCCTGTGCCATGCCCGCCTCAGCCCTCCCTGGCAGCTGCCTTCCCATGCCGCTTGAGAAGCATCCTCTTGTCTGAAATTCCCCCACTCGACCCTGATTAAATGAAATGGATTAAGCAGTGGTGAGTGTCCAAGCTGGGAAACTAAATTAAATGACCTCTTGAAGGCCCTTTCAGATCTGCATTCACAGGGCGAGCGGAGCCTCGTCCCGGGCTTCACCGCGCCTGGTCTTGTGAGGGTGGCTGGCTGCTCACCGCAGGGGGAGGTCACAGAATGAGGCCTTGGTTCCTGGGAAGGTTATTATCAGAAGCTATGTTTTATGTCCCAAGAAAACAAGTGACCACTGTTTGCCACCCAGTCCCCTCCCAACACTCCTTCTTCTTTCCTCTCATTTGTTTGTAGGTAATCGTCCTCCTCCCCGGCTCCCCCCTTTTCGGTTCTGAGGGCAAATCTGATCCGCTGGGAAACGGCTGGTTTATTCCCACAGGAAACAAAGCTGAAAAAAAAGTCCAGAGTTCCCACTGTGGCTCAGCGGATTAAGAACCTGAAAAAGTGTCCCAGAGGATATGGGCTAAGGATCTGGCATTGCCACAAGCTGTGGTGTGGGTTGCAGATGTGGCTCAGATCTGGCGTTGCTGTGGCTGTGGCGTAGGTCGGCAGCTGTAGCTCTGATTCGACCCCTAGCCTGGGAATTCCATATGCTGTGGGTGCAGCCCTAAAAAACCCTAAAAAGCCAAAAAAAAGGTCTATTTAAAGAAATAAAATTAAAAAAGAAAGAAAAGAAAAATCCATGCCCACCAAATGTTAACATGGAAGAGCAAAGTGGGAGAACTAAATTGCATTTTCAGAGCCATCAGAGCTGTCGGTGGGGAGTCTCAAGGAGATCTACCGCTTAAACAAAGACTACTTAAATTTTAGGGGAAGCGGACCTCGCAGGGCTCCCAGGCACCTGGCTCAGCAGGCAGCCCCTGCAGGGGCTCCTCTTGGATGCGGGTCTCCTGGAAGAGAAGGAGCTTCTGAAACATTTAGCCATAGTGACTGGCACATCTGTCACTTCTCCGTAGGTCTCCAACATTTTTTTTCTTAAAGGCTTTCGTTACCATTTAACTTCGACAAGCAGACTGCATCGTTATTTAGGCTCGGGACATCCTGATCGCTGTTCCCTAGGCCCTCATCCGCCAGCCCCATGCATTTTATGTGTATTTTCTCTCCTCCTCAGCCTAAGCTGTTACAATAGGTCTTGCAGTTATCCAAAGCCAGTTAGCCAGCCACCCCAAAATGTAACACATTAAAACCACCGCCATCTACTCTCACAGTTCTGTGGATTGATTGGGTGTTCCACGTGACTGCATTCAGCTGAAGGCTCGGTTGGGGTACCTCGGTTCTCTGGCAGCAGCTTCTCTTTCTCATCCTCTGGCGCTTCTCCTGTGGCCTTTCACTCCAGCAGAATAGCCTGGACTTCCTTAAAGCACAGCAGCTCAGTTCCAAGAGGGGAGGATCTTGAGAGGATGAGCCCTGAGCACACAAGTGCTTTCAAAGGTACTGCTTGCATTGTACTTGGGTCTGTCCCATTGGCCAAAGCCAGGCACAGAGTGTGGGAGGGGGGGCTTCGCAAGGGCATGAATGTCGTGTGATCCACTGGGGGCCCCATGCAACAGTCTGCCACAGTAGGTACTGTGAATCTCTCTTCTGCAGACAGGGCGCTGAGGCTCAGAGGGGTGAATCATTGCCCAAGGTTATTCTGCACAGCTAGTGACAGAGGGCCCAGGTGTGCTATCTCCAAGGAACTTGTTCTGTGCTGACAATACTGGGTCAACCTGATAGGGGGTGGGAGGGGTCAGGCGTCAGGAGCCCAGTGTAAAGGACAGCTGAGCCTCTCGCCTCTTTAACCCAGAGGACAGACTCCCTGGCCCACTGGTGAGTGTTCTGCCCAGCAGATTGGAGTCACAGGGCTGTGTGAAGGCGCAGACAGCATTGGGAGGCTTTGAAAACATGCTCAAGGCCATGGTCCCAGTTATAGTCTGGATCTGTACCCTGTCTACCTCCAGCCTCATTCCCCCCACCTCCGTCAGCACTGGTCTGTTTCTCCTTATTCAGTCTGTTTGCAATATGGTCCCACTTGAAAAAAGCTAGCTGTTTCCTATGAGAATGAGGGCCCTCCTGAGCACCGCAGCTCCTGTGTTCCCCCAACCCCAGCGCCTGCCACCCTGGCCTTAACTGCCTGGCCCTTCTCTGTCTGCCCTTCTCTATGGTGATCTCTTAGGGCAGAAGCCTTCAGGACCCATCGCTGGCTCCCAGCACCCACACCCAGCAATGGCTGGGCTGAACTAAAGGCTATTCCTCCTGGAGGTCCCTCAGTGTCTTAATATAATGCCCAGGTTTTCTCTGCAGTGCTCCCCCAAACTTACCAGATATCTGCTGGGTGCCTTGCCCTGGGCTGGGAGACAAGGGGGGACTGAGTCATGCAAGGCCCAGATTCCAGCCCAGATTCTTTTCCTCATTAGCTGGGTGACACTGAGAAAGTCAATTAACCTCTCTGAGCCCCAGCCCTACCCCCTCCGCATATCCGATACAGACAAGAATAGTCTCTTTTCTGTCCAGTTCACCTTGGCCCAAGAGTCAACAGGAACTCAGGGCTGAGAAAGTGCCTCCTCTGGAAACTGACATAGCATTTGTGTGTTAAGAGTCCTTCTCCTTGAGGATCTCATTTTTAGGGCTCTAAGAGTTCTCTACACTCAAAGAAACTTCCACTCCCAGAATCCCTTGATCTGTCATGATGCCTGAAATTGGGCCACCCATCCTTCTTTTTGTAGGGTATTTTTATTATCTCTATCCAAATGGTCCCCGTGCAGAGATGTCAGATGGTGTGGAAAGGGTGACATGCTAGTACAGCAGCACAGCCTGGTTTGCCGTTAATGAACATCTCTTGCCTGCTCCTGCTCTGACGCTGATGTTGGAAGGTAAGAGGTGTGAGCCTTCTGGAGATCAAGGTGGCAATACTGATCAAAACCCTTAAAAATATGCCTGTTCGTTCATGCAACAACCTTCCTGTGGAAATCGAGTCTAAAGAAACATTGTGTTCAAAGCAAGGATGTCTCAGAGTTCCCGTCGTCGCTCAGTGGTTAATGAATCCAACTAGGAAACATGA
>PVHT021183692.1:1010753-1088174 GCA_004024745.2 Catagonus wagneri | reverse complement strand
ATAAATAAATAAATAAATAAATAGAAAGAATGCTCCATCAAGTTGTTCGGCCCTAAAAAGATAAATACATACATACATACATACATAAAAAGAAAGAAAAAATGCTCCATCAAGTTGTTCTTCCATTGCTGGAGGTTTTAGTTCTGCAGAAAGGCTCAAAGATATTGTTATGTACATTCCTTGAGGAGGAACCAGGACCCAGCCCCAGGGCTGCACTATTGTCTCCTGACTGCTCCTCCCTGGTCTCTGCATCCTCTCCCTTCCCTGATTAGCGGCTGCCCTGTGTAACTCAGGGAGAGTCATGGAGGCTGAAGTTTATTCCCTAAAAACAGGAAATGTGAGTCTACGTCCTGGCTCAGTGGTTAATGAACCCGACTAGCATCCATGAGGATGTGGGTTCGATCCCTGGCCTCGCTCAGTGGGTTAAGGATCCCACGTTGCTTTGAGCTGTGGTGTAGGTTGCAGACACAGCTCAGATCCTGCATTGCTGTGGCTGTGGCCTAGGTCAGCAGCTACAGCTCCGATTTGACCTGTAGCCTGGGAATCTCCATATGCTGTTCGTGCAGCCCTAAAAAGACAATAGAATAAAATAAAAACAAGCAGTGGAGCACTCAGAAAGTCTTATGTGCCCAGGAGCCCTGCAGGGCTCTCCTGCTCAGTTACGGAACACCTCTATGTGGAGGGGAGGTGGGTAGTGGCAGCGATGTCCACTGCACAAGTGTCCCAGTCTAGACTGTAAGCCCCTGGGCCATCTCCCCTCTAAATTTCAGCACTTGGAGCCCTGCGTTTCTAGGCGGGTCCTTGTGCACAGGGGGGACCTCCTCCTGCTCTCTGTCTATACTTGATGGGGCAAACGGGGCTCAGGGACAATGTGAGGGTTCCAAGGTGGGGAAGGGATGGCGGCCAGACCGGAAGTGCAAACTGAGAGCCTTCTCTTTCCCCTGTAGTCCCCTGGAGTCTGGAACCCACCTGAGGAGCTCCCTCAGCATGCCTGTGCTGTCCCGCCTCAGTGCCTTTGTCTCACGGTCCACCTGGAAGCCCTCTCCCCCAGCATCTGCTTTTCTTTGCTTCTATTCTGATCTCTTGTCCTTCAAGGCCCAGCCCTGGTGCCTCCTCCTCCCAGAGCCTACCCTTTCCTGACTCTCACCTGGGCTCCTGCAGCCTCTGCTCTGGGACCCTGGTGATGTGGGGGCACCTAGGGAAACAGCATAGTCCAGTGGGGAGGGGGACTTCAGAGTCCCACCCACCTGTGTCCTGACCTGGCTCTGCCATTGACACCTGGGTGAACTTGGCAAGTCTCTTAGTCTGATCTGTAGAACAGAGGTGCCACCCCATATTCCACAGGGACAGTCATGAGGGTTCAGAGTCAGCACAGAGTGCCTGGGAGAGTTGCTATTTGTACCTGAAGCTGGTGATTTATATCTAAGGTCATTCTCAGGTGGTGAAAAGCTCTTTGAGGGAAAGAGTGGGGTCTTTTTGGTGTCCCAAGACCTTGCAAAGATTGAAACTAGGAAGGAAGGAAGGAACAGAGGGAGGGAGGAAAGAGTGAATGAATGAATGAGTGCCTGGGGATGACCACTGAGATGCAAGCTAGCCGCCCGCACACCCCGCAACACCCAGTGTGTGCTCAGTCCTCAGAAGCCCCTTCTCCCTTCCCAGCCCCATTCTCTGCTCTGGCACTGACAGCCCCACCTCAGTGACTTTTCTCTCCTGACTACACATTTAAATGAAATTTATGAAGGTTTTTATAAATTTGAAGATTTACATGCTTTAATTAGAGCATGTGATGGGCAAGGAGCATGAGGCTGCAAATTTTCTATAATGAAACTGACCTGAGGACACCCTGGATTCTCAAGGTTGGGGCTGCCCCTCCCCCTGGCTCCAGACTGACAACTGTGTTTTTGTGCTTGGCAGACCACAGTGAGCTGGGACGGGGACAAGCTCAAGTGTGTGCAGAAGGGTGAGAAGGAGGGACGTGGCTGGACCCAGTGGATTGAGGGTGACGAGCTGCACCTGGTAGGTTCCAGGGGTCGGGGTGGGTGTGGGTGGGGTAAGCCAAGCTGGGCCTTGGTTCTGCTCTGAAGGTTCTCTTCCAAGGCCCTGGAGAAGATGCTTGAGTGGTTTTAAAAACTGAGCAATGTATTTGCAATGTCTAGGCTGACCCAGTTGTCCAGTCAGAGGGAGGAGGTTGGTCCACTAAGCATCAGATGCGGAGCTTAGCCCTTCGGCATTCCGTATCTCTTTCCATCGTCTCAGCAGCCCTATGGGCCAGGTCACTATAGTTCTTATTTTGGAGATGACACAGAGGCTTACATCCAAGTAACACAGCTAGAAAATGGCAGAACTAAAATGTGTTCCCAAACGCCATCTTTATTTACCATGACAATTTGTGGCAAGCCAGAGGCAGGGCGAGTTCTCTAAGCTTCAAGACATGATCTTGTTACCCCCAAACTGGATTCGCCTCTCGGTGGCTGTAGAATCAAAAGATGCAGCCAAGCCAAAGAGCAAAACAAGGAAGGATTTATTACTCGCAACAAGGAGAACATTGGGGTACTTTCCCAAAGCAGTGTCTCTCAGAACAGCCAACCTGGGGAAGTTTTAAGCTAAGGGCTCATGCATATTCATGAAGGGGCTTGATCAGAGAATTCAGCATCCAGTTGTGACAAAGCCCAAGCTTTAGTTGAATGAAGTCACAAGGGTCAGAAAAAATGTCAACATCATCATTCCATCTTCCACCTGTTTAGGGACCTTGGTTCCAGCAGAATTCAAAGATATATTGTGTGTGTCCCTTAAGGAAGAACCAGGGCTCTATTTTATCCCTGTACTATTGTTTCTTGACTGCTTTTCTTCGGTTCCTGCATTCTGTCACTTCCTTTAAGATTAGTAGTTACTGGAGTTCCCGTTGCGGCGCAGTGAAAACCAATCTGACTAGGAGCCATGAGGACGCAGGTTTGATCCCTGGCCTCACTCAGTGGGTTAAGGATCTGGCATTGCTGTGGCTGTGGTGTAGGCCGGCAGCTGTAGCTCCACTTTGACCCCTAGCCTGGGAACCTCCGTATGCTGCAGATGCAGCCCTAAAAACAAACAAACAAAAAAGATTATTAGTTACTGAGGTCTGTTCAAGGGCAAGTATGGTGGCCACGCTTAGATCATAAAATGGCTTAGGCCACAAATGGCTTCTAGTACGGCCGGCGCCCTCCTCCGCTCTCTGCTTACAATCTCAGCCATCTAGGTTGAGGGAGGAGAAGCCTCTCTGGACGCAGGTGTCCGCCCCACTCGCCCTGCCCTCCAGCTTGGGACCTCACCCATTTCTACTCCATCCATTGTCCATCCATTTCTACTCCAAATCCAGAGAAGGGGCCTTGTCCCTGGAGGGCTAAAATAGCACATACCCCCAGAGCCGAGACCTTTCATCACTCCTTGTGCCCCCCTTGGAACTCCCAGCTACCTTCCTTCTGAGAAGGGAACCTGGTTCAGGTGACCTGGGTTCTATTCTGACTCTCTGGGTACCTTTGGGTAAGAGCTGCCTTCCTTCCCTCAAAATCCTCTGCAAAACGCCATCCTACCGCACAGGGCTTCTGCAAAGTCAGGGTCTGTAAGAGCTTCAGGACATGTGAGCACTGAGACGAGCACGGGGCATCCTATTCGGAGGCAGCTTAGGCCGGCACGGAGCCTGGGCTGCATTGCCTGACCTTGAGCCAGTCTCCTTCCTGGGCCTCTGTTTCCTCAGCTGCAGAGCAATGAGGGCAGATCCTGTGATCTCCTGCGACCCTCTCAGCTCAGCAGTTCTATGGCTTTTTGCCAGAGGTTGCAAAGTGGGAGCCACAGGCCACTTTTATTTGGCCACCCATGGTCTTCAAACTTCTTCGGCCAGCGGTTTAAAAATTAGATGTCATGTAAATATTCAGATTTCAAGCCTCCTTCAAGAAAACAAAAAGCAAAAGACTTGGACGATGTGGCAACTGCTTGCTGTCATTCTCGCTGGTAACACTCAGCAGGGGCTGGCCTGTTGCATTTTAGTCCTACCTGGGAGCTTTTAATAACAGCAATTCTGGGACTCCACCTGCTAAGATACTGATGTAACCGGTCTAGCCGGGGAGCCAGGCATTTTACAAACTCCCTAGGTAACTCCAACGTGCAGTGGAAGCTTGGCTCCACCGTGCTGGTTTGCACCCCTTGTCTGCGGTGACCCGTTGAACCCTTTGGGAGTTGAGCTTGTGTCTGGCCCTGATTTCTTACAAGCCTCCATGCAGACTCTGACCTGGGCTCAGGCCTGACATTCTTGAAGCCTCTTGGCTTCTTAGGGGTGATGGGGGAGAGGATGCAGAGGGTGCTGTTTTTCAGCTCTGAGCCACATCCGTCTCCCAGCCAGCTCTGTTCAGAGTGCCTCGCAGGGCCTGATGTGCGCTGCTCCAGTTCAACTGACTCTCCAAGGAACTGGTGAGTCCAGACCGACTTCTGGGGGAAAGCGGCAGCCACAGAGTATTTTCAGAGCTCCTGCCCCTGGATGCACTGAGCCCCACATGTGACCTTGCTTCGGCCAATGACAAGAATCTGGTTTTGTTTCAGGAGATGAGAGTGCAGGGCGTGGTCTGCAAGCAAGTGTTCAAAAAGGTGAACTGAAGCCTGAGCAGATCTCAGTCTCAAGGAGTGAGTGACGAGGATGAAGGGGCCGGGGTCCCCCTCTCTGCACAGCACGGGGCAGAGATGTCCAGCTCCCCCCTCTGTTAGCAGAATCTGTCTCTTACCCTTTTCTTCAAACGAAGCCATCCTAATAAAAGCAGTCTCTGCTCAAGATGTCTGTTTTGGAGAAGCCTCAAAACCCCACTGTGCTCACAGTTTCTTCTGAAGTCGGCTTGTCTTGACGCCACCTATGAGCAGAAGCGAGAATTTCAGCCACGTGCCTGCAGATTTAGTCCTGATGTTGCACCTGTGCGGTCTCACTCCGGGCACGGGCTTGGGTCCGAGCTGTGTGGCCTGACATCCAATCAGCTATGTATTAAGTACCTACCATGTCACATGTCCAGTCAGGGCCAAGTGTAATAAGTGCCCCAGACGCAGGCCAGTACCCTTCAAACTTAGGGTCTTGTTAAGAAGATCTAGCCAACAGTGACTTGATGACCACACTTATGAGTGTACAGGAAATTCTCCAAAAGTTGTTTGTGAATGAAATGGAACTGGATACAATTTTAACTTCAAAATTAGTATGCACCTGAATGAAAGGCAATAACCAATTGGATCTGGTTTCAGAGCGTCATGAACAGCCACCTCACTGCCCCAAACCATCCCCACCTATGAGCTGATGTAAAACCTTCCTCTTCATTGTTACTGAGGAGGCATAACTTGCAAATCCCACTGGAAGAGGGAAAGTAGGCTCACGTTCACACTAAAGTGTGAATGACTGCTATCTGTGCATAAAGAAACAGGGGAACTGGAGTTCCCTTCATGGCTCAGTGGTTAACGAATCTAAGAACCATGAGGTTGCAGGTTCGATCCCTGGCCTTGCTCAGTGGGGTAAGGATCCGGCGTTGCCGTGAGCTGTGGTGTAGTTTGCAGACGTGGCTCGGATCCCGCGTTGCTGTGGCTGTGGCGAAGGCCGGCAGCTACAGCTCCTGTTAGACCCCTAGCCTGGGAACCTCCATATGCTGCGGGTGCAGCCCTAGGTAAAAAAAGGCAAAAAGACAAAAAAAAAAGAAAGAAACCGGGGAACTGAAGCGTGAGTGAGGAGTGGGAAGCCGTGATAGGAGAACCACTGGGAAAGTGAAGATGTGCATTGAAGACCCCCTCAACACCAAGCCCTCCCAGGCTGTGTCTTGCCTCTTGGAAGGAGCTCTGGGTTGGGAGTCAGATAAGCTGAGTTGGAATGCCAACACCACCACTCACAGTGCCAACACACCTCTCTAGACCTCACTTCTCTAGTCAGAAACCCACAGTAACAATACCCCTCCCAGAGTTCCCGTCGTGGCGCAGCAGTTAACGAATCTGACTAGGAACCATGAGGTTGTGGGTTCGATCCCTGGCCTTGCTCAGCAGGTTAAGGATCCGGCGTTGCCGTGAGCTGTGGTGTAGGTCGCAGACGCGGCTCGGATCCCGTGTTGCTGTGGCTGTGGCAAAGGCCGGTAGCCACAGCTCCAATTAGACCCCTAGCCTGGGAACCTCCACATGCCGTGGGTGCAGCCCTAAAATGACAAAAAGGCCAAAAAAAAATTCCCCCTCCCTTCCTGCACAGGTAGGTCAGGAAGCTTATCATGCATGTAAAACTCGTAGACTGCCCAGTGCTAGACCAGTGGCTCTCAAACTTGGCTAAATCTTAGAACCATGTGGGGAGCTTTTAAAATGTCCTGGACCCAGGTCACTTCCCGGGACCCGTTATATCAGAATGTCTTGAGGTGGGACCCAGGCATCATTTTTTTTCCTTTTTTTATGACCACACCTAAAAAGTGGCACGTGGAGTTTCCCAGGCTAGAAGTCGAATCAGAGCTTCAGCTGCTGGCTTACGCCACAGCCACAGCAATGCGAGATTCAAGCTGCATCTGCAACCCATACCACAGCTCACAGCAATGCTGGATCCTTAACCCACTGAGTGGGGCCAGGGATTGAACCCTCATCCTCATGGATACTAGTTGGGTTTGTTACCACTGAGCCACGACGGGAACTCCAGGGCATCAGTTTTTTCCAAGCTCCCCGGGTGACTCTAGTATGCCACTGAAGTTGAGAATCACTGCCTTAGACCAGTGTTTCTAACCTGGGGGTGATCCAGTCCCCACCCAGTGGCATTTGGCAATGTCTGGAGACATCCTTGATTTTACAACTTGGGTGAAATCGCTCCTGGCTTCTAGTTGGATAAAAGATGCTGCTGGATATCCTTCAGTGCCTAGACACAACAAAGAATTATCCTGGAAGTTCCGTCATGGCTCAGCGGAAACAAATTCGACTAGGAACCATGAGGTTACAGGTTTGATCCCTGGCCTCGCTCAGTGGGTTAAGGATCCTGTGTTGCCGTGAGCTGTGGTGTAGGTTGCAGACGCAGCTCGGATCTGGCATTGCTGTGGCTGTGGTGTAGGCTGGCAGCTGTAACTCTCATTAGACCCCTAGCCTAGGAACCTCCACATGCCGTGCGTGTGGCCCTAAAACAACAAAAGACAAAAAAAAAAAAAAAAAAAAAAAAAAAAAAAAAAAAAAAAAAAAAAAGGAACTATCCAAAGAAACCCTGCCCTAAACAAATGTAAGAGATGTTTCAAGTTTCTTGATTACTAAGTTCATTTCCCTAAACCAAGGAAGTGAAAACCCAAAATAGCCTAAGATCCTGGAGACCCCTTCATGTTTATGGCCTTGCTCCTTGGCCCTGAGGGTAGAGAACTCAAAGGCAAAGATTCTTGTAAAGACCATCCATTAATTCATCACACAAATGAGTAATGAAGCCCCATTGTGTGCCACGCCACACCTGCTGGGCATCTGGGCATTCCCAAGCCACCCATATATTGAGGCCCCACCAGACTTCCACTCCAAGATCTAAATGCCTCAATCAACAGTTAGGTTGTGATGAGGGTCTCAGCGGCGGCCCTGCTGGCGTGAGTGTGCGCGAGGCCATGGCCTCACCTCTGGAAGCCTCTGGTCCCCTGGGGAGACTCAAGCCCACTCTGATCGAGCAGCTTGACTGCCAGGACCTCTTTTAGCGGGCAGTGGGAGCACAGGAGGTTTTTGAGCGGGAGAGTGGCTTGATCCGCCTTTCAGCAGAACTAATCTGGCAGCTGTTGTCTCCATAGTAAGGGAAAAGGCAAGGAATACCCACCGGGCAGTCATGTTTAATGGAAATTCACTTCATACGAGAATAATCTTCCCAGAGAAGTACATGGAAAGTGAGAGGGATGTTTCTTAGTGTG
Source organism: Catagonus wagneri (assembly GCA_004024745.2). Classification (NCBI taxonomy): domain Eukaryota; kingdom Metazoa; phylum Chordata; class Mammalia; order Artiodactyla; family Tayassuidae; genus Catagonus; species Catagonus wagneri. Next base: position 1,080,291 of record PVHT021183692.1, on the reverse strand, counting down.
CATAGATCTATGACCACAGAAGCAGGCTTTGGGCTTTTAAAGCAGCTTTCTATTTTCTCAGCACCATCTCCAACAGTTTGCAGAGGGTTTGCTCCTAAATTGGCAGCAGTGTGTTCATGGTGCTTGCTCAGCCCTCCGAGGTGTTTTAGCACTTCTCACCTCCAGTGCAAAGCTATTGATGTCGGCCCAGTTTTCGGAACATGATTGCCAGCTCCACCACTTAACTGACACTTGATGCCATTGTTATAGGATATAAAGAAAGATTTTCAGTTCTACCAGCAGTGACTGATAACATAACCAGGCACTAGGAATGGATTCACTCACTGAATTTCCAAACCAGGCGACAATACCATGAGGCCCACAGGACTACGCAGGATGGAGGCTGCCTACTCCCCAGCGCCACAGCGCCACTCACCTGGTGCCACAAGTCTGTGGGAAGAGTGTCACTCCATCTCCCAATGCCCTAGGCCTGCCAGCCTGGGAAGGTTTAGGGCTTTTTTTTTTTTTTTTAACATGTTTCAAAACCAGAAGATGATAGTGTTTCAAAATATGCTCCAAGTGAGACCTTATTAATGTTTATGTCACGTAACTTCAAATATTCAAAAACTAGGACTACAAAAAAAAAAGGGAAGTTCCTCTGTGGCACAGTGGGTTAAGGATCTAGTGTTGCCACAGCTGTGCCACAGGTCACAACTGCATCATGGATCCTTGCCCAGGAACTTCTATATGCCGCTAGTGTGACCAAAAGAAAAAAAAAAGGAAAACAAAACCTAGGACTGCCCTGTGCAGCCACTCGGGCAAGAGGTGCTGAGGCCAGGCCTTGGACAATGGGAGGCCCTCCCTAGGAAAGCTGCAGGGTGAAGTGGCTCTGGTCCCAGGGCCCCAGTTCGAGTCCCAACTCTGCTACTTCCTAGCTCTGGGAGGCTAAGGGAAGTCATGCAACCTCTGTCTCCGTTTGCTCCTCTATGAGGCTAGCCATTCCTCACAGACTTTATGAGGATTAAATTGATCTAACCCAGGTAAGCAACTTAAAACAGACATGTATTTTTCTTGCAAAAAGATTGGAACAGCAGTTCTCGTTGCGGCTCAGCGGGTTACAAACCTGACTAGTATCCATGAGGATGTGGGTTCCATCCCTGGTCTTGCTCAGTGAGTTAAGGATCCAGTCTTGCCATGAGCTGTGGCGTAGGTCGCAGACACGGCTTGGATCCTGTGTTGCTGTGGCTGTGTCATAGGCTCTAATTCGACCCCCAGCCTGGGAACTTCCATATGCAGGTGCGGCCCTAAAAAGACACACAGAAAAAAAGGGATTGGAACAGTATCTGGTATAGTTCCAGCCAATTTACAAAGAGGTTAAAAAAAAAAATCAGAGAGTAAGAGGCACTTCAGAGGTGGAAACAACATGACTGCATTGCAGACACGACAACATGACAACATGGTGTGCGTCACAGAAGAGCTAAGCTCTGGGCCTTAAGAGAAATCAGAAAGGGGGTGGGCTTCAGGGCAGGAAGTCCCAGGCTGCCTCAGCAGCAAGGGAGGGGCTCTTGCAGGACCTTTCTGACCTCCTGGGGGTGCAGACCAAGTTCAGGTTCTCTGCCACCCCCCCACCGCAGGATACTAAATAGGGACCCCGGAGTTTCTGATGCAGACACAGTAACCCTCCATCACAAAGCTTGCAGAATGGACTTCTGACCTGAAACCCCCAAGGCCCCTGAAATGTCATTCTCTGGGCAGCTTCCCAAACTTTCCCACAAGAAAATCCTGACATGTGAACCTGCCAGGACCTTTCTGGAAGCCCTAATTTATAACCTCTGTCTCAGTTAATTAGGATACCACTTCTGTTCCTTTCAGGTGCAAATTAAACAGCACCATGAAATTAAACTCTGCTTAATTCTCTGCAATGGCCCTTATCCATGCCAACATGGAAAAAGAGCAAACCACCCCTCGGCCACCCCACCCCACCTGCAGATCTGAGTCCCTGGGGCCTTCACCACCTCAGCCCCAGCCCCATCTCCCACCCTGAGCTGGGCACCTGCAGGGCTGAGTTAACGAGCTGGCGGGGACCTGCTAATCAGCCACGTCCCAGAAAAGGCTTTCCTCTCCGGGAGAGTTGGGGTAAGGAAAGCGATGACTGTCCCTTTGGAAGAAAGGACTTGATTTGCTCTGGGAAGGACACTTACCAATCACGACAGCCCCCATTTCCCCTGCAGTAACCAAAACCCTACCAATCCTTCAGAGACAAGTTGGGGCCCTCTTTTCCTCCCTCCACAGCCCAAAACCTCCCCCTCACAGTTCTGATCCTCTTGAGGGTGATCCTGGCCATTTCCCCTTTTCAAGATGCCCTCAATAGAGAAATAACGAGAGTTCCCATCATGGTGCAACGGAAATGAATCTGACTAGGAACCATGAGGTTGTGGGTTCAATTCCTGGCCTCACTCAGGGGGTTAAGGATCCGGTGTTGCCGTGAGCTGTGGTGTAGGCTGCAGATGCAGCTCGGATCCCATGTTGCTGTGGCTGTGGCATAGGCCGGCAGCTGTAGCTCTGTTTGGACCCCTAGCCTGGGAACCTCCATATGCTGCGGGTGTGGCCCTAAAAAGACCAAAAAAAAAAAAATTGAGAAATAACAGATCAGAATGACAACAGTTGAGGTTTCTTTTAAATGGTTGTGTGTAACCAATAGTTTAGCAGACAGAAATACAATGTAATATAATTATGTTGTGCTAATTGCAAGATCATTATATAATTTGTAAAATTAATGACTTGACAGTAGACCTGAGGTAGTCTGGTCCAGTCATGGCACACAAGGGTAAAGGGGGAGAATACCTTCCTTACGGTCTCTCTGTGACCTTCACGTGTAACTTCCTTTGGTGATAATGTCAAAAGCTGAAAAGACCTTCATGAATGTGATGTCTGGGTCCCTTCCTCCAACACCACGGGCCCCCATCGGAAACCCTGTTTGAACTCTTAGCACTTAACTCTGGGTCCTACCGCTGGCTTAGACATCCTTTGTGGACATGTGCCATAAATGAGCTGTGGTGTAGGTCACAGACACGGCAGGGATCCCGTGTGGCTGTGGCTGTGGTGTAGGCCAGCAGCTGTAGCTCCAATTCGACCCCTAGCCTGGGAACCTCCATGTGCAGCAGGTGTGGCCCTAGAAAAGGCAAAAAGACAAAAAAAAATTTTTTTTAAATAGAGAAAAAGAATACATATGAATACACATATTTATATACATGAATCACTTTTCTGCACATCAGAAACTAAATCAACTATACTTTAATTAAAAAAAAAGTCCCTCCTGGAGTTCACTTCGTGGCTCAGTGGTTAACAAATCCGACTAAGAACCATGAGGTTGTGGGTTCAATCCCTGGCCTTGCTCAGTGGGTTAAGGATCTGGCGTTGCCGTGAGCTGTGGTGTAGGTTGCAGACGCGGCTTGGATCCTGCGTGGCTGTGGCTGTGGCGAAGGCCAGCAGCTACAGCTCCTGTTAGACCCCTAGCCTGGGAACCTCCATATGCCGCGGGTGCGGCTCTACATAAAGGCAAAAAGAAAAAAAAAAAAAAAAAAAGCCCCTCCTGCAAGAATTCTTTGACTGTTTTCTAAGAATTCAGCTCAGTTTCGTCTTCGTTTGTTTTTTGCTTTTTTAGGGCCACCCCGAAAAAGTGGCTTATGGAGGTTCCCAGGCTAGGAATCTAATCAGAGCTACAGACGCCGGCCTACACCACAGCTGCAGCAACACCAGATTCAAGCTGCATCTGCGACCTACACCACAGCCCATGGCAACGCCAGATCTTTAACCCACTGCGTGAGGCCAGGAATTGAATCCACATCCTCATGGATCCTAGTTGTGTTCGTTAACCACTGAGCCACGAATGGAAATCCTCAGCTCAGTTTTGGTTAGTTTGAGGCTGCTATGCCCTCTGCAGAGAAGGGCCATCAGGTTGCCCGTCTAGGAACTCGCTCCTATTGATCCCCACGTGGCCTCCTTCAGACTTTCTCTGGCTCAGTGGAACCTGGTCTCATGCTAATCTTTTCCTCCTCACTTCTCCCTGTGTGACTGAGCTTTGCAAGGAAGTTAATGAATAGACTGAACTTCACACACAATGGTTATCAGCCCGAACTTGACCACGCTTTCCTTTATGGCCTTTCTAAGGAGACCTCCAGACTGTGTTAAAAATCACCCTGCCACGCAGCAGCGGGGGGGGACCTTTGGCCCACAAAAAAGGCCACGGCTGAGAGGAAGTGGGCATTGCATCACCTAACTGGGGTATCAAGATAATGCTGAGGGCTATCTTAAGAAAATCCCTGCTATTTTGTACTTTGGGACTCTCACGATTTTACAGCCCCTAACTGATAACCCTCAAGGTTGCTGTAATCACTACAGACTTTTTCCCCAAGTCCTACTTATTCTTCAGGACTCAGCTAAAGGCCCTGCCTAAGCAAGACACCTTTTCCATCAGCCCTGGATGAACTCTTTCCTGACTGACATCGTGTCATTAAATTCTGTTCTTTCTGTGGCCCATTAATTCACTTTTAAAACTTTTGGATCGTACAGTAAATCAAAACTTAAATGGCTGTGTGCGGAATCTAAAAAATAACACAAATGAATATAACAAAACAGAAACAGATTTATAGGTACAAAGAACAAACTAATGGTTACTGGTGAGGAGAGGGGTGGGGGAGGGGCGGGATAGGGGGAGGGGATTAATAGCTACAAACTCCTACGTATAAAATAAATAAGTTACAAGGATGTATTATACAGCTTAGGGAATATGGCCAATATGTTATAATAACTATAAATGGAGTATAACCTTTAAAAATTATGAATCAATTTTTTTGTTATAAACCTGAAACTAATATAACATTGTGAATCTACTATACGTCAATTTTAAAAAACTGAAATTGCAAAATAGAAGTTAAGAGGAGCTCCCATTGTGGCACAGCGGAAATGAATCTGACTAGGAACCATGAGGCTGCGGGTTTGATTCCTGGCCTTGCTCAGTGGGTTAAGGATCCGGCGTTGCCGTGAGCTGTGGTGTAGGTTGCAGACGTGGCTTGGATCCCGCGTTGCTGTGGCTGTGGTGTAGGCTGGCAGATGTAGTTCTGATTCGACCCCTAGCCTGGGAACCTCTATATGCTGTGGGTGCGACCCTAAAAAGGAAAAAAAAACAGTTAATAATAAAAAGACTGCATGTGAAAAAATATTTGCAAATCACATATCAGCAAAGGACTCATACAAAATTTGTAAAAGGAATCCCCGTCATGGCATAGTGGTTAACGAATCCGACTAGGAACCATGAGGTGGCAGGTTCGATCCCTGTCCTGGCTCAGCGGGTTAAGGATCTGGCGTTGCCGTGAGCTGTGGTGTAGGTCGCAGATGTGGCTCAGACCCCACGTTGCTGTGGCTGTGGCGTAGGCCGGCAGCTGTAGCTCCGCTTGGACCCCTAGCCTGGGAACCTCCATATGCCCTGGGTGCTGCCCTAAGAAAGAAAGAAAGAAAAGGAAAGAAAGAAAGAAAGAAAGAAAGAAAGAAAGAAAGAAAGACTTTCCAGTTAGAAAACAGGCAAAGACTTGAATAGACATGACACCAATGAAGATGTAAGAATAGAAAATAAAAACATTAAAAGATGTTCAACCTCATTAGTCATTGGAAAAATGCAAATTAGATCACAACATATCATGACATACTTGTTCAAATGGCTAAAATTTAAAATATGGTAATACCAAAGGCTGGCAAAGATACACAGATAGTAGTACATAACTCATATGTTTTTGATGGGAATAAAAAATGGTAGGGCCACTCTGGAATTGAGTCTGGAAATTTCTTTAAAAATTGAGCATACCCTTATCATACAACCCAGCAATCATTCCTGGATATTGTCCCCAGAGACATGAAACCTTATAGTCACACAAAACCTATGCATGAATGTTCGTACATGTTTTAACATCCAAAGACTAAAAAAAATTCCAGATGTCCTCAAGCAGATGAAAGATTAAACAAACTGTGGTACAGCCACACAGTGGAACACTACTCAGCAATTAAATAAACTATTGATACTTAACAATAATTTGGATGGATCTTGGGCCACTAAAGTGAGAAAAAAAGCCAGTCTCAAAAGTTGCATACTAGATGTTTCGTTTGTATGAAACTATATAAATGACAAAATGTGACTATAAAGGGGCAACATGAGGGAGTTCTTTTGTGGGAAAGAAATCCCATGTCCTTTTTTTTTCTTTTTTAAGGCCACACCGGTGGCATATGGAGGTTCCCAGGCTAGCGGTCCAATTGGAGCTACAGCTGCCAGCCTACACCACAGCCACAGCAACGCAGGATCCGAGCCGTGTCTGCAACCAACACCGCAGCTCATGGCAACGCTGGATCCTTAACCCAGTGAGCGAGGCCAGGGATCGAACCCACAACCTCATGGCTTCTAGTCGGATTTGTTTCTGCTGTGCCAGACAGGAACTCCAAGAAATCCCATGTCTTGATTACAGTGGTGGTTAGATGAATCTATACATGTGATTAAATATCAGAGAATTGTACACAAAGACATGCAAAAACTGAGGGCATGCAAAAAATGGTGAAATCTGAGTTAGACCTATGGTGCCAATGGCGCCAACCAATTTCTTGGTTTTGATAATGCTCTATAGTTATAGAATATGTCACCACTGGAGGAAGCTAGATGTTGGGCATATGGGATCTCTCCAAACTGCGTTTGCAACTTGTGAGTCTATAATTATATCAGAATGAAAAGCTTTAAAAACAACATTACTTATAAGATCCTAAGGGATATGATTAAAACAGGGCTCAGAGGGAATATTTGTATCCTTAAATAATTAAGATGCAACAAAGATTCTATGAAAATAATTGAATCATGAATAGTTAAAAAAAGAACAGCAAAATAAGCATAAATATTAGTAAGGAATTGATAAAGGAAAACGCAGAAATTAATGACATTGAAGATAGAAAAACAGAATAAATCTAAATGTTGGAACTTTAAAAATAAAATAGAGAAGACACTAGCTAACCAAATTTTTTTATAAAGTGAGAAACCATAAGAACATAAAATTAAAATTGGAAGGAGGAAATAGCCACCGATACCAAGGAATTAAAAGTACAATTATTTCTTTGAGAGATGGAAAAATTTTCAAGTAAAATAGAAAACAATAGGAGTTCTCTTTGTGGCTCAGCGGTTAATGAACCCAACTAGGAACCATGAGGTTGTAGGTTTGATCCCTGGCCTCACTCAGTGGGTTAAGGATCCAGCGTTGCTGTGAACTGTGGTGCACATCGCAGATATGTCTCGAATCTGGCGTTGCTGTGGCTGTGGCAAAGGCCAGCAGCTACAGCTCCAATTTGACCCCTAGCCTGGGAACCTCCATATGCCACAGGTATGGCCCTAAAATAGCAAAAAAAAAAAAAAAAAATCAAAGAAAGAAAGAAAAAAGAAAAACATCAAAACTGATCCCAGAATAGACAGGAGCTCTAAAGAGCTAAGTAAGCACTTTCCCCACAACCCCTATAACACCTATAACCCCACTTGACATTATCCAGCTTTCTATCTTCAGCTGGTTTAACAGATGTCTCATTGTTTTTCAAACCACATTTCTGTAATTCCTAATGAGTTTACACTTTTATTTTATTTTATTTTATTTTATTTTATTTTATTGGTGCCACTTGAGGCATGTGGAAGTTCCCAGGCCAGGGGTCAAATCTGAGCTGCAGCTGTGACCTGTGCCACAGCTACAGCAACACTGGGTCCTTAACCCACCGCACCACAGCAGGAACTCTATGCATGTTATTTTATATGTTTGTTAGAATTCATTTATTTGTTTATTTTTGGCCATGCCTGTGGCGTGTGGAAGTTCCCAGGCCAGGGACAGAACCCGTACCACAGCAGTGACCTGAGCCACAGCAGTGACGATGCTGCTAGGTCCCCAGGGAATTCCAATCTATGTTTGTTAGAATTTTGCATTTTCTCTTCTGTACTAGTGCCAGTGCTAATGTGTGTCCTTTGACCATTTTTAAAAAATTAGGATTGCTATCTTTTTTTCATTGATTTGCAAGAATTCTTTGGATAGTCTAGGTATTATTTACTTGTTGGCAGCTGTTTTTGCCTTTCTTATTATAAATTAAACTTGTCAATGGTATCTTTCATGGAAAAGAAATCCTCGGTTTATATGAAATAATAATTTTTTGCCATATGGCTTCTGCTTCTGAAATGATAAGGAGTCTTTCCTTGCCCTTAGGTCCAAAAACAGACCCCCTACATTTTCTTCTGAAAAATGTTATAGTTTTACTATTGACGTTTAGGTATTTAATTCGCTTAGAATGCACATTTGCTTAGGATATCGGGGAGACATATGGTTTCATTTTTCTCTGTATAATGAATTGGTTTGCTCACCCTCTATCTCTTTCCCATTGATTTGTGGTGTCATTCTATTATACATTAACTTCCCATTAACTTCCCATTAACGGGGTCTGTCTCTGAGCTCTCTGTTCTGCTCCTGTGGTCTCTCTGAACACACTTACGTTAATACCATAGTGTATTTATTGCTTTGGCATTGTAATATATCTTAATATCATTAAGGCAAATTCCCACCCTTCAGTCTTCTTAAGCTAAGCTATTCATAGACCTTTATTTCTCCATATAAATTTCAGAGCAATTTTATCATGTTCCCCCACCAAAAAAATTCCACATGGAATTTTGTTTCAGAATACATTGAATTTATAGATGAATTGGGGAATAGAAGCCTTCAGAATGTTGAGTTATATCATTCAAGAGTATAATATGTCTCTTCTTTTATTCAGTTATCTTATGTGTCCTTTAATAGAGGTTTTGGGATTTCTCCAGAGAGATTATATATGTTTTTGTTTCTGTTAATTTCTTTCTCTCTCTCTCTCTCCCTCTCTCTCTCTCTCTCTCTCTCTCTCTCTCTCCTTTCTTTCTTTTGTCTCTTTGCCTTTTCTAGGGCTGCACACTTGCGGCATATGGAGGTTCCCAGGTTAGGGGTCTAACAGGAGCTGTAGCTGCCGGCCTACACCACAGTCACAGCAACGTGGGATCCGAGCTGCCTCTGCGACCTACACCACAGCTCACAACAATGCCGGATCCTTAACCCACTGAGCGAGGCCAGGGATCGAACCCGCAACCTCATGGTTCCTAGTCGGATTCGTTAACCACTGAGCCATGATGGGAGTTCCCCTGTTTTTGTTAATTTCTATAGTCCTTGGAGATTTCTTGCCCTTGTGAAAAATTTCTTTTTTATTATATTTTCTAGTAAGTTATGGCTGGCGTAAGACACCGCTATTGATTTTTGTAGTTTTCTCTTATATCCTGCAAACTTTCTGAAGTCTCTTATCGGTTCTAACAGATTGTGTGTTGATTTGGATTTTTTTTCCTAGGTAAATGATTTTATCACCTCAAATAATGACAGTTTTAAGTTTTCAGTTCCAATCCTTACACTGCTTATATAAAGACATCCAGAGAAGAAAGAAAAAACGCTTCCAAATTCATTTTACAGACTGGTGTAGTATTTATACCCAAACCAGATAAGATAGTCTAAATAAAGAAAGCTACATATTAACCTAATTTATAAGCATCTATATAAACATCCTAGATAAATAAAATCAAAAACTACATTAGGGAGGGCGCATGCTCCCTACCCAGCAGCCCTAGCGCGACACAGCCAAGCGGTCAGCCAGGACTCCAAGATGGCGTCAATTGTACCGCTGGAGGACAAAAGGGTCCTGGAGTTCAAATTAGGGGAGCTGCCAAGCTGGATGCTGATGCGGGACTTCACCCCTTCCGGCATTGCTGGAGCATTTCAAAGAGGTTACTACCGGTATTACAACAAGTACGTCAACGTGAAGAAAGGGAGCGTCGCCGGGCTTTCTATGGTGCTGGCAGCTTATGTGGTTTTCAACTACGGCCGTTCTTACAAGGAACTCAAGGTACAAGGTTCTTACAAGGTACAGCGGCTACGCAAGTACCACTGAAGATTGTACCCTCTGCATTCCTGACCATGACCTTTGCTTGGCACCCTGAATCCTTTCTTATCCTAATGGAGAATTAACACCCAATAAAAGATGGTTGGTACTTGGGGGAAAAAAAAAAAACAACTACATTAGGAGTTCCCTTCATGGCTCAGCAGTTACCAAGCCCAGCTAGGATCCAAGAGGATGTGGGTTCAATCCCTGGCCTCGCTCAGTGGGTTAAGGATCTGGCTTTGCAATGGCTATGTGTAGGCTGGCAGCTGTAGCTCCGATTAGACATCTAGCCTGGGAACCTCCATATGCTGCGGGTGCAGCCCTAAAAAGCAAAACACAGAAACAAACAAAACTACGTTAAAAGAATAATTCACCAGGAACAGTGGTGTTAATTCCTCAAACAGTTCAGTGTGTTCATTGTATTAATATGTCAAAGAAGAAAACTATATGACCACATACTTAGATTCTGAACATCCATTTCTGATTAACTTAAAAATAAAAGCTTAGTAAAATAGACATGAATGACTGACTTCTTAACAAGATGATTTAGACTAAAAACTAATTTATCAGTCTTATTGGCAAGACATTAAAAAAAGACATTTCTACTAAAGTCAGGATTAAGAGGTAGGCACCACTAGTATTTTTCTGGAAAGATTCACCATTGCTGTTGGACAATCAAAAGGAATAAAGGTGCAAAAATCAGAAATAAGGAGGCAAAACTATCATTATTTATAGGTGATACGATTATATTCATGAAAATCCAACAATACAAGCAAATCAACTAAAAAGCTACTACAGATAACAAGCAAATTCAAAAAAGGTAATTGGCTACAAAATATGCTCAGGTTAATAACTTTTCTACGTATAAAGAAAAAGCGGTTAGAAAATACAGTGGGAGAAAATGCTCCATTTATATTAGCAACAACTGACAAAATGTTTAGAAATAACTAACAAAAAATATGAAAGATATTCACAAAAAGCTTGAAACTCAGTCTTCATATAAAATAAGATTTGCATGAATGAAAAGAACCTACCCTGTTCTTGTATAGAACTCAACATAAAAATGTCCTTTCTTCCTAAATTAATATGTAAATAGAATATGAAAAATTTCTCATTTTCATAAAAAAATGGAATTTTAAATTAGGAAATTATTTGAAATGCTGCTAGGTAATCAATCACACTTTTGGGAAAATAAGCTGAATCAAAGTTTATAGGCTAAAAATGAAAGTGTAAAAGTTCTAGAAGTAAACCTGGGAGGTTTTTTGTTTGTATTTTAAAATTAGTCTTAGGGTAGGGAAGGTCATTCTAAGACACAAACTTTAAACCAATGAAGGAAACGTTTCGTATTTTTAAAGTACTTATAAATGAAAAGTCTGCATAGAACTTTCAATTTAAAAATGTGGATTGAATACATGAATTTATCACGGCTCTTTGCCAACATTTCACTAAAGTGAGAGTAAAAGTGTTGATGGATAAATTTTTTAAAGATGATAAAATCAAGTCCCTCATTCAAACGTATATTTGGCAAAGATTTTATTTAACTTATTAACTAATGAGGGAACCAGTAAGATGTTACAACAGTTACAAAGTAGGCTTTGACTTGCAGACTTATATTCCCTGCCTAAAAAATTTGTTCACATTGTCCTGTTCAAGGGTCATTAGCTTAGCTATTGACTGGAAACATTTGCATTATTATTACTCCTACAAGCTAATTTCTGTCCCTGCACTGTAGGAAAATAGCCTAGTCAAAGACAACCAAAGAAAACTTAAATAGGTAGGCTTGACAGGACACTCATTAATTTTTTTTGCTCATTTCAAAGTCTTTTACAATATTCTTGATAGTCTCCCCCACTTCTAATCACAATAATCTCAGGAAAGATGATGATGATGATGATTTGTCTTTTTAGGGTCATGCCTTTGGCATATGGAGCTTCCCAGGCTAGGGGTCAAACTGGAGTTATAGGTGCCAGCCTGCACCACAGCCATAACAACGCCGGATCCTTAACCAACTGAGCAAGGCCAGGAATCGAACTGGTGTCCTCATGGATACTAGTCAGGTTCTTAACCCACTGAGGCACTATGGGAACTCTAAGAAAGATTATTCTCAATTATAAAATAACACAATTCAGGAGTTCCCATTGTGACTCAGTGGAACGAATCCGACTAGGAACCATGAGGTTGCGTGTTCCATCCCTGGCCTTGCTCAGTGGGTTGAGGATCTGGCGTTGCTGTGAGCTGTGGTGTAGGTTGCAGATGTAGCTTGGGTCCTGCATTGCTGTGGCTGTGGTGTAGGCCAGCAGCTGTGGCTCCGATTAGACCCCTAGCCTGGGAAACTCCATATGCCGTGTGGGTGCGGCCCTAAAAAGCAAAATAAATAAATAAAAATTTTAAAACTAATAAAATAGTGCAATTCTCATAAGGTTTGGCCTGATTATTTATGTAGGTGTAGGAGGAGTGTTCATATACTCCTTTTTAAATTATAGATTTGAACAATTATAAATTTACCTTCCACCTGAAAGTTTTCATAGGGCATCTCAGATTGGGCTTTTTTTGTCTCTTAGGGTTGCACTTGTAACATATGGAGGTTCCCAGGCAAGGGGTCAAATAGGAGCAACAGCCACGGCAACTCAGGATCTGAGGTGCGTCTGTGACCTACACCACAGCTCATGGCAACGCCAAATCCCCAACCCACTGAGCGAGGCCAGGGATGGAACCCGTGTCCTCATGGATACCAGTGAACCACTGATCCAAGACGGGAACTCCTCAGATTGGGCTTTTAAAAACTTCTGTTATTTGCTATCCCGAGGCTAAGAAATAAGCCCAAGAAACTCCAGATTTTACTTGCAAAGTTAGATGAATTCTTTTCACAAGTTTCCCCAAATAACTTAGGTTTCTTGGCCTGCCAGGAAGTGACCTTCCTTAAACCTTGAGAGACTGAACCCTGTAAACCAGGCACTCAGGTCGGTTTTCCTGGGAGGTCATAACGGGCAACGTCTCTTTAAGTAGAACCAGACTTTGTTCCTTAAGTGTGACTTGTCATGCTGGGTTGAAAGAGCATTGTACTCACATGTGATACTGCAGGAAGCCCTTAGTAGTTTAATCAATTTGTTTTAGTTATGTTCTGGTAGAAAGGAAGACAGATTTTTATTAAACCTACACAAATAATTATGTTGCCATGAAAAGGAGACCCAAAAAGAGTTTCTGAATTCTAGGGAGTTGGTAAAATTAGATATCCCTTTTAAATGTTTCATTTTAGTTTACAAAAGCAGAATCTACCAAATCACTATGGGTTTCAGGGAACATGAGAAAAAACAGAAATGGCTTCCTTACATAGCTGGAAAATAGCACATTAAAACAATATCAGAAATATTCCAAAGAGAAAACACAATAAAATTCTGCCCACCAATTCATTCAGTTCTACATAATTAATTCTTGTTCCACTGGATCTTGGATTAGCAGTTTCATGAAGCCATCTGTTTCTTAACTAAAAAGAGCTCTGGAAATCCTAAATTAGTCCATTGATGTGGTCTGAAAGTTGCCTAAGTGATTTTAGCTCAGATGCCTCTGCCCAAGACCTGATTCTTTGAAAGGTCAACATTTTGAAGTAACTCTTTCCACAAGATTCTGAAATTTTCCTGCTTTGTGGAAGACCCAGATGCTGGCCGGTGGTTTATGGGAGAGACCTGCAAGCTTCAGAGTAAAACACAAACTATGATTGTAAAACTACAGTTATTTTATCCCTGAAAAAATTTCAAATGTGAAAGGATTGATGAGAGTTTATAGTAAATATATTGTAAGTATAATGCAACTGATCAAGATATTTGATTGTTTGGTTGGAGGCATGCAAAATAAAGAGAATAAACATATTCTCCAAAAAAAAATTTTTTTAAATAAACGTCTCTTAGAATGATGATGAAGTCTAATTTCTAAGAAGCCAGTGATGCTGCATCTGATATATAAAACTGGATTTCATAGAGGAAAAAGTCTTGAGTTATGATACATGATAATCCTTAGACATAACGTGTATATAACAAACATCGATTATGGAACAAAGAGATTCAGCAAATCTGGCATAGGGCCTGGACATCTGTATTTCTTTAAAACTTCATGAGTAGGTCTGATATAAATTGAGAACCACTGGCCTAAAAATTACTTTGTTCAAAGTCTTAAAAAAAAAAAAGACTGGCAATCAACATTTTAAATAATAATTGAAATAAATCATTGCTCAATATCATCAGGTAAAACACTACCAAGACAGATAAACAAGGAAACATTCAATAGAACTATTTTTTTTATTAAAATATAGTTGATGTACGATGTTGTACCAATTTCTACTGTACAGCAAAGTGACTCAGTCATGCATATATATATATATATATATATATATATACACATATACACATATATATATATTCCTTTTCTTATATTATCTTCCATCATGATCTAGCACAAGAGATTGGATATAGTTCCCTGTGCTGTACAGTAGGACCTCATTGCTTATCCATTCTAAACATAATAGCTTGCATCTACTAACATCAAACGCCCAGTCTATCCCACCACTTGGCAACAAGTCTGTTCTCTATGTCTGTGAGTCTGTTTCTCTTTTGTAGTTAGATTCATTTGTACCATATTTTAGATTCCACATATAAGTGATATCACATGTTATTTGTCTTTCTCTTTCTGATTTACTTCACTTAGTATAAGAATCTCTAGTTGCATCCATGTTACTGAAAATGGCATCATTTCATTCTTTTTATGGCTGAGTGGTATTCCATTGTATATATGTACCACATCTTTTTAATCCACTCATCGGTCAGTGGACATCTAGGTTGTTTCCATGTCTTGGCTATTGTAAATAGTGCTGCAGTGAACATAGGAGTACATGTATCTTTTTGATTTGTAGTTTTGTCTGGATATTTGCCTAGGAGTGGGATTGCTGAATCATATGGTAAAAACTATAAAATTTTCTTTCTTTTTAGGGCTGTACCTGCAGCATATGGAAGTTCCCAGGCTAGGGGTCGAATCAGAGCTGCAGCTGGAGTCTATGCCATAGCCACAGCAATGCCAGATCTGAGCCACATCTGCAACCTACACTGCAGCTTGCTGCCATGCTGGATCCTTAACCCACTGAGTGAAGCCAGGGATCAAGCCCAAATCCACAGGGAAACTATGCTGGGTTCTTAATCCACTGAGCCAAAATGGGAACTCCTTATAAGATTTTCAATAGTGTTTTTTTCTAAAATTAAAATATATTCAGGGAGTTCCTGTCATGGCTCAGTGGTTATCAAATCCGACTAGAAATCATGAGGTTGCAGGTTTGATCCCTGGCCTCGCTCAGTGGGTTAAGGATCCGGCGTTGCCGTGAGCTGTGGTGTAGGTTGCAGACACGGCTTGGATCCTGCGTGGCTGTGGCTGTGGCGAAGGCCGATGGCTACAGCTCCTGTTAGACCCCTAGCCTAGGAACATCCAGACGCCACGGGTGCGGCCTTAGCTAAGGTTAAAAGACAAAAATAAAAAAAAAACATATTCAGAAAGCAAGACATTGAAAAATCAGGGGCTTCCCATAAAACATATCATTCCTCAAATATTTTTATTAATAACATCTTGCATACAAAGTTAACCTAGGAAAGGGAGAGCATTGCTTCTGATTGGACAACTCTTCCCACGCAACTCACCAAACCTAATTCTTTCTAGCATCACTTTTGATAAGGTAAAAGAACAAATTTTTGTGATTTTCTAGGAACCCTATGGGAAATCTCAAAGATTACTTCAGGTGTATAAAGTGTCTGGCAAGTTTTCTTTTATTTTCTTCTACTTTTCCAACCTGATTTTTTTTTTGTGTTTTTAGGGCTGCACCAGCTGCATAGGTAAGTTTGCAGGCTAGGGGTCCATTGGGAGCTGTAGCTACTAGCCTACATCAGAGCCACAGCAACATGGGATCCAAGCCATGTCTGCGACCTACACCACAGCTCATGACAACATCAGATCCTTAACCCACTGAGTGAGGCCAGGGATCGAACCTGCGTTCTCATAGTTGCTAGTCAGATTCGTTTTCACTGAACCATGGTGGGAACTCCCCAACCTGATTTTTGGAAGCCAAAAATCAAGAGTTACCAGAAATTTGGACACTTGATTAAGACAGAATCATGAGTACCTGCAAAATAATACTTTGTTGCTTATTGAATCAAAATGACAATAAAACATTTAAAAATAAATACGGGGATGGAAAGAATAGTAAAGAACCTTATAACACTTTCATAAGTAAGAAATCTTTTTCCTCCTCCTCCCCTTCTTCAGATATGTATATTTATATGATATTTATATAAATATGTATTAAATATGTATATTTAATTAATGTATATATTTTGGCT
The DNA here is from genome assembly GCA_004024745.2 of Catagonus wagneri. Lineage (NCBI taxonomy): Eukaryota > Metazoa > Chordata > Mammalia > Artiodactyla > Tayassuidae > Catagonus > Catagonus wagneri. Next base: position 1,063,933 of record PVHT021183692.1, on the reverse strand, counting down.
TCAGCATGCCAGAAGTCAAACTTGCACCACAGCAGTGACCCAAACCACACCAGTGATAAGGTGGGATACTTAATTGCTAGGCCACCAGGGGACCCCATCTATTCTTTTTATGATCAAGAATATAAAGTCGGAGTTCCCTTTGTGGCTCAGTGGTTAACAAATCAGACTAAGAGCCATGAGGTTGCGGGTTCGATCCCTGGCCTTGTTCAGTGGGTTAAGGTTCTGGCGTTGCCGTGAGCTGTGGTGTAGGTCGCAGACGCGGCTCGGATCCCGCACTGCTGTGGCTGTGGCCAAGGCCGGCAGCTACAGCTCCTGTTAGACCCCTAGCATGGGAACCTCCATATGCCGCAGGTGTGGCTCTAGATAAAGGCAAAAAGACAAAAAAGAAAGGCAAAAAAAGAATATAAAGTCAACATACATCATTTAAAATTGTTCGGTTAAGTCACAGCATCTTTGTTTCTAGGCAGATTATATAGAAAGTAAGTAGGGTAACTATCCACCTTGGTTTCCCCAGAACTGTCCTAGCTTTGACTTTGAAGGTTCCACATCCCCAGAAACCCCTCAGTCCCAGGCCAGTCAGAAAGGTGGGTCACCCTAGAAGGAATAGCCAGTAATGTGAAGACATTAATCAGAAAATCAAGGAAGCAAGTCCATCAAGACTGAGAAATCTGCAAAAATTTTAAACACATTTTGTAGCTTATGAGATTTAGTATTGTAACCCAGGACAAGTAAAATTTACTTGTTTGATTCAGGACAAATCCCAGTTTTATCCTTTATTATGCTCTCTCATACTCTGGTGACATTTTTATTCTAACAAAGATCTCAAGGGGTCCACAAGAGCAAATCTAATTTCATAGTAGTATTTAATTCTGTTTCTATTAGCATGCTATGCCTTCATCTTTGCTATCTTCAAATGGATAAATATATTAATATTTTTCAGCTTTGAGGTTTAAAAAGTAAACATAAATAGCTCTTTGTGACCCTCACAGGTGTGAAGTGGTCTGAGGAACAAAAATTCCGAGGACCTGTGCTTGTAGAAAACAAAACCGTATTCTCAGTTGTATTTTTCTGTCATTATTGCAGTTGCAGCCACTCATATTAATTATAACTTTTCATTATAAGTAATTAACTTCTGTTTCACAGAGAAAACTAGAGAGCAAATAAATGAGAACTTTCTGTTCTCTGAAGCATTTTAGCAGATTAGCAAAGTTTATAATTTAATTTTTTACAGGCAATCCTGTGTGACAAAAATGAGCACCTTTATTCACATGACTCATGGCTATAGCTTCTCTTAGAGCATATACAAATAAGCAAAATTATGCTTAGTAATTAATGTGTCAGTGTTCTAGGCTACTTAGATAGTACCTAACTATCCACTGATTACATAATTAATTTAATTTAATATAAGTTTAAAACTTTAGGTTACTGAGAGATCTTGGAAATGATTTTCAAGCTGACATACTACAAAACATAATTACTATTGAAATTAAGTTTGTCAGAATCATGATTTGATTGAGTCAGACATAAATTTACATTTTTCATAATCTTAGACATTATGGAGGAATAATATTAGCTAATCTGAATTTGATCAGCAAACCTGTATGTGTTTGGGAAAAACATATCCAAGTAGAAAAAACTGCTTGTATTACAGCTGACCCTTGAACAATGCAAGGGTTATTGACACCCACCTTCCTTGCAATTGAAAATCTCTGTATAACTTTACAGTTTACAATCCATGGGTTTGACCAACTGTAGACTGTACAGTACTAACACTGAAACATATGTGACCCGAACCCAGCCAAAAGCCAGATTTGGGCTTGAACCCGTGTTTTTGTTTTTTGTTTTAAATTAGAATCACTCACCCGGTGACTGGACTTACTGAGGCTCAGGTTCTTTGTGTCTTAGTGCAGAAGGAACTCAGCGAGAGACAAAGTGATAGGCAAGAAACAGATTTATCAAGGAGTTCCTATCGTGGTACAGAGGAAACGAATCCGACTGGGAACCATGAGGTTGCGGGTTCAATCCCTGGCATCACTCAGTGGATTAAGGATCCGGCATTGCTGTGAGCTGTGGTGTAGGTCATAGATGCGGCTCGGATCCCACGTTGCTGTGGCTGTGGTGTAGGCCAGCGGCTTTGGCTCCGATTAGACCCCTAGCCTGGGAACCTCCATATACCACGGGTGCGGCCCTAAAAAGACAAAAGACAAATAAAAAAAGAAAAGAAAGAAAAAAAAAAAGAAAGGTTTATTAAGACAGGACTCTTGTGAGGGATACAAGCAGGCAGGCAAGGAGGCTCTGCCCCGAGGCCTAGGTGGGCTACATTCTTATGAGCCAAGGAAAGTGGGGAGGAGGAAAAGATTTGGTTTCCTCCTCATTCTTCAAGTAGACATCAAACTTATTTAATTAGTTCCTCTTGTACCAGGTAAAACAGTATTTGACCCTATGAGGTCAAAGTAGGACTGTCATGGTGCTTATTCAAATCAGCAGAAGAGTGGTAACATCTGCTAAAATATGTTGAATCATCTCACATTTCCATATAATGAGGGTCTCCTACCTTGGAATGTCATCTTTCCCTTAAATTCCTGCTCTTAAGGATCCTTAACTTGCTGAATTTGAATGCAGGCCTCATTTTATCTTTCACTTAATGCCCTGAGCCATATCTCATGCTTTTACTTATGGTTTTATTGTTAAGCAAGCCTGCTTCATTCCATGACTTTCTAATGGCTTTCTTGAAGGATTATTAACTTACAGTGAGTGGTCTCCCAAATTTCCCTTGGTTTCCCTCTCTATCTATGGTTCCTTACTGGGACTTTTACAACTCAACTAACTGTGTAACTATCTTTCTCTATCTGTATCAGTATTATAGTACTTATTTAATGAAAAAAATCCATGTATAAATGGACCCCGCAGATCAAACCTGTGCTGTTCAAGGGTCCAATGTGGTAGATCAAAGACAAAGTTGTTTTTTACTAAACCCACATTAGTAAACTGGTCCTGTCTACCAAACATTTACTTAATTATGTGAATTTGGATTCTTAAAAGGTTTCTGAGTGAACTTCACACAGAGCAATTTTAGCACATTTAAAGTATTAGAAGTTTAATTATCTTATTTTTCAGGCTTTTATATTGGCACTTATTTATTTTGTAAACCAATCAAGACAAAGCTCCTCTAATTTAAAAGACTTTTTAATCTAATTTATTTGTACCCTCCAGAAACAGGAAAATACACACACACACATTGAAAGGTAAAGGCTTTCCAAATTACAGACAGAGAGCTTACAGCTTCAGTTTTACAATTTTAGTCACATAGGTCAGGAGATGCAGACACAAACATTTTTTTAAAAAATATTTTACCCTTTATCAAAGAGAACTGTTCTCTTCCCTAGAGGGCATGAATTTTTAAAATTGATTTCTATTCAAATACATAAGCAAACATAAATTATTACATAAATAAATATATAAATAGCCAGATTCTGTTGTCTCCCAACCAGCAGAGAATAGATATCTATCATTCACCTACAGAAATCACCAAATGATCAGACCATTAAACCAAATTCCCTCATTGCTGTCACCAATGAGGTATAACCTGTGGGCTCTAAGTGAACCAAAACCAAAATACAATATTAATTGAGAAGGGAAAAGCCCAAAAAATATAGAGTTGGCAACATTAAAGTTTTTCTGACACTTCAAATTCACCTCTAGGAGCCAAGAAAAAAATATGCTTTGGTTTAAGCTGTTCATGAAAGATTCTTCTCTGGGCACACAGACTCCATTAAGAATCTATTGTGGGAGTTCCCGTTGTGGCTCAATAGAAACGAATCTGACTAGGAACATGAGGTTGCGAGTTCGATCCCTGGCCCTGCTCAGTGGGTTGAGGATCTGGCATTGCCGTGAGCTGTAGTGCAGGTCGCAGATGTGGCTCGAATCTGGTGTTGCTGTGGCTGTGGTGTAGGCCCGCAGCCGTAGCTTCGATTAGACCCCTAGCCTGGGAACCTCCACATGTCATGGGTGTGGCCCTAAAATGACAAAAGGCAAAAAAAAAAAACTATTGTGCATTTCGGTGGGAACCAAAAATTGTTAAATGATAATATTTTAAAGGGTGAAATCATAACTCTCATACAAATATAAAATGAACCTTTAGCGAAGATTTTAAATTAACTCATTAATTAATGATGCTACCAGTAAGATGTTGCAACTGTTTTGAATGAGGATTTGACTTAGAGTGATTTATATGATCTACTGGGCCAGGCCTATTTCCATTGCCATGATAGGAATCAGTCGTAGCTATAGACCAGAAACATTTGTATGACAATCAGTTCTACAGCTTAACTTCTATCTCTGCAAAGTTGGAAAATAACCTAAAGACAGGAGTTCCCATTGTGGCACAATGGAAACAAATCTAACTAGTACCCATGAGGTTGTGGGTTTGATCCCTGGCCTCGCTCAGTGGGTTAAGGATCCAGCATTGCCATGAGCTGTGGTGTAGGTTGCAGACACAGCACGGATCCTACTCCTGCGTTGCTGTGGCTCTGATGTAGGCCTGCAGCTGTAGCTCTGATTCAACCCCTAGGCTGGGAACTTCCATATGCCACGGGTGTGGCCCTTAAAAGCAAACAAACAAACAAACAAACAAACCCCCAAAAAACCAAAAACAAAACTAAAGACAAAGGAAGAATTAACCTAAATAGATAAGATAGAACATCCACTGTGTTTTTTTGCCCATTTCAAAAATTTTCACAGTTTTTCAGAGAAGAATAAAAATGGTAGGAGGTCACAAAAGTGAAGAAAGTGAAAGAGCAGTTTGGTGACCAGAAAAATGCAAACATGGTGAAGGAGTGGTAATTCACTTTGTAGAGTAGAAAAAAAGTTCAGTGTCACAAAGGAGCATGCCAGTTAGAAGCAGTTTCACAGAATTCTGTGTGGGCCGCAGAAGTTAGAAACACAGTGTGCCCCAGAAGGCAGGGGGAAAGACTGAAAGCAGAACAATCAATTACATGTCTATAAAGAGTACTAGGGTGCTGTGTTTTTACCTCTATCCTATCAAGAAAATTGACCACACCCACCTAACCCCATCAAAAACTATGGTTTACTCTTTAGGAAATTGTCCCAGTGGTCGTCTACATTCGAGGATACTAGGAACAGCACAACCCCCTTGGGTTGTGGTGTGTCCTAAATAGGAGAGCTACAGTAGGAGGAAGAAGGGATCTGAACAACGTCTTTAAGAAAAATGTCTAATTTGATGTGCCTGATTCTACTGAGAGTGATTTTACATTATGTAAAAGAATTAGTAGAAGATGTATATTTGGCAACATATGAAATTGATGATATTAAACTGTTTTAGAACAACAAAAACTAACAATTTCAACCAAAAAAACTGAGGCAATTGTTAACTCTAGGGAAAGCAAAGAGCAATGGAAAGTTGATCACGGAAAATTATTCAGCTCAATTATAAATTGTATTTAAATAGTCCAATAATGTAAGTACTCAATATTGACCTAACCAAAAATTGGATTTTTATATTTAGTATATAAAATTGGATTATGTATAATATATATTAGATTATATATATATATATAGAGAGAGAATAGAGGTCATAAATGTATATGCGGGAAGTGAAGGAGGAGTTGTTATAAGAGTGCTTACATATTTAACATCCATTGACAGAAAATGTCTAAAATTGATAATTTTAAAAGTGATATAATTTTATCTAGAAATGTGGAGGCAAGCGCCAGCAGAACAGCTAAAGGTCATAAAAAGAAATTGCTTTGGGGAAGTAGGAACTTAAGTGAGTAGGAGTGAGATAAAAGACTCCTACATTAAAACTTTTTTTTTATTGAGGTATAGTTGATGTACAATATTACATAAATTTTAATTATACAACACAGTGATTTCACAATTTTTAAATCAATAAAAAAAGACTAAAAGCCCAATTTAAAATGAATAGAAGACACTGAAAGACATGAAAAGGAGTTCCCGTCATGGCGCAGTTTGGAAACAAATCCGACTAGGAACCATGAGGTTGCAAGTTCGATCCCTGGCCTCGCTCAGTGGGTTAAGGATCTGGCTTTACCGTGAGCTGTGGTGTAGGTTGCAGATACGGCTCAGATCTAGCTTGCTGTGGCTGTGGCGCAGGCCAGCAGGAGCAGCTCCAATTAGACTCCTAGCCTGGGAAACGCCATACGCCACAGGTGTGGCACTAAAAAGACAAAAAAAAAAAAAAAGGCATGTAAAGACAGCTAACAGAAAAAGATTCACAACTATTTGAAAATATGCTCAACTGTACTTATAATAAAGAATCCACTTGAAAACAACAAAATACATTTTTACAAACCTAACTGAATGACAGAGATTTTTCAAAATTATTTGCTCATATATAGGATTGCCAAAAATGTGATGAAATACAAACACTGGGACAACCTACTTGAAAACTACTTTGAAATATTCTGTAATGTACACACAAAAAAACCTATGTACAAGATAGATCAGAACAGCACAGTTTGTAATTACAAGTAATAGTAACAACCCAAATGACCTTCAACTCAGGACCAGCTAAATAATTATGGTAGTTGTAATCAAGTGGATGTATATAGCAATCAGAAAGAATGAGAACACTCTCCCTGTATTGATATGGAAAGTTTGCCAAGGTAAGTAAAAAGATAAACATAGATCCAAGTTTGTTGTATTTTCCTTTTTGGATAAATAAGCAAGAGGGAGAAAAATGTCTTCATTTGGCTTTTTTTTGGTTTTTTGTTTTTGTTTTTGTTTGTCTTTTTAGGGCCGCACCTGCAGCATATGGAGGTTCCCAGGCTAGGGGCCCAAATGGAGCTACAACTGCTGGCCTATGCCACAGCAACAGCAACACCAGATCCGAGCCGTGTCTGCAACCTACACCACAGCTCACGGCAACGCCGGATCCTTAACCCACTGAATGATGCCAGGGATCAAACCCGCAACCTCATGGTTCCTAGTCAGATTCGGTTCCGCTGTGCCACAACGGGAACTCCTCTTCATTTGGCTTTATGTGCATAAAGAAACACTAGAAAGATCCACAAGCAATTAATACAAACAGTTTTATATTTGGCAGTAGCAGCAATGGGACCCGAATGCAAGTGAACCAGAGTTTTCATTGTATATTTTTTCACACCACTTGAATTTCTAACCATGCGAATATGGTACCTGTTCAAAAGTGCAATAAAATGTGAATAAATAAATAAGAATGAAGTAGATCGTGTGAGCTGATTTGAAAAGATTTCCAAGATGTATTAAATGGAAACGTCAGGCCCTTCTTAAGTCTGGTGGAAGGAAAGGTCAGAGGGAGGAAGTTTCCATCAGTGTGACCTGACTGCCAAGGGCGGTCCAGGAATTCTTAGAGAAGAGGCAGGAACAGCCCCGCCCCTTGGGGAGAGGGGGTCCGAGTCATCCCTGCCAGCTCCCTACCTCCTGCTGATAATGGGGTGGGAGGATGGAGGACAAAGGGATCTCACATAGGCGGCTTCCTGGGCCAGAGTCATCGGATCCCAAAAAGAGGGCTGGTGACCCCCTGCTCTCCTGGCCTGCCTTCTGGGAGCAGAAATGGAGAAGCAGCACAATTTACATAAAACTAAAGCATGGTGGCTGAAGGAAGTTCCAGGTCCCCTTCCTCATGTGTCTCCAGGTGAGGACAACTCCAGTGGTGTCTGCCCCAGCCTGAGCAGCACCAAACGTTTACTCAGGGCCTATGGGATCTGGGTCTGGAGTCCCACCCCTGTCAGCAGGGGGAACAGACTTGCCTGCATCCCTTAGCCTCATGGGAGTGTCTCGTTGGGAAACATTCAATCTGACTCATGTCCACGGCCAGGGTGGGCAATCTGCTCAGTCCAGGGCAGCATGACCGGGTGTTCCTCACCCGTCAAGCGTGGGTCCAGACCTAGTTACATGCTCTCAGTGGCTGCCTCGAGGCCACTCCAGGTACGAGGATGGCCACGGCCATTACTAATACCAGTTCCTGAAGCCTGGATCTCCCAAGTCCGGGGGGCAGCACCCGCAGAATTCAGGGTACTGGGAAAACCGGGAAAAGCTGGTGCTTTTTCTGAACCAACATCTTCGGCCTCCCTCTGCTCTGTCTTTACCCCTGATCGCATGGGAATTTTGTAATTGCTCGTGTATGGTCAGACCACTCAAAATGGCTGTTCTAGGAGTTCCCGTTGTGGCTCAGTGGTTAATCCGACTAGGAACCATGAGGTTGCAGGTTCGATCCCTGGCCTTGCTCAGTGGGTTAAGGATCCGGTGTTGCCGTGAGCTGTGGTGTAGGTCGCAGACGTGGCTCGGATCCCGCGTTGCTGTGGCTGTGGCGAAGGATGGCAGCTACAGCTCCTGTTAGACCCCTGGCCTGGGAACCTCCATATGCCACGGGTGCGGCCCTAGGTAAGGCAAAAAAAGACAAAAAAAAAGGCTGTTCTCTTGTTCTCTGTACATCCCCCTGCCCAATGCTTCACCTGCACTCTAGGCACGTGATGTACTTGCCCCAGGCCTCAGCTAGTGAGAGCTTATCAAATAGGCAGTGAGAGGCCTGCTCCTTGCAGGTTTCCCTGGTAACTAATGAGCCAGCCTGACGTAATCCCCCCTATAACAGGCAGTCTCCACCCCTCCCTCCTACTCTGGGAGCGAAGACAGCCGCCATGTGCTGTTTGTTTTCTGCTGCACACAGTAGGGGTGCAACTCTGGGACCTTGCTTCAGACATGTAAGCTCCCCTTTCCATTAAACCACTCATATCTCTGTTGCTGACCCCAGGCTCTTTGGTCTCGAAGCTAGGGAAGCACAGGGCCTTGTAGGCCTGCGGAGTGCACCCCGACAGCTTGTTTGTGCTCTAGTCCCCCCATGTTTGAGTTATATAATGTTCTGCGTCAAGGGTTCTCCTTTGCCAGTGGTGCTACTTTGGCAGGTATCAGAACCACCTGGGGAAGAAAAAGGGACATAGCCTGGCTTCTGTGTTTTTATCAAGTTCGCCAAGTGATTCTGATAGGACAAAGTTGGAGAACCACTCTACTGAATTTTTCAAACATCCAGTTTAATCCTCAACATTGCTTTAAGAGGTAAGTAAGGTGCTGCATTAGAAAACAAGGCTTGGAGTTCCAGTTGTAGTGCAGCAGAAACGAATCCAACTAGGAACCATGAGGTTGTGTGTTCAATCCCTGGCCTCGCTCAGTGGGTTAAGGATCCGGTGTTGCTGTGCGCTGTGGCGTGGGTCACAGACGCATCTTGAATCTGGCGTTACTGTGGCTGTGGTGTAGACCAGCAGCTGTAGTTCCTATTTAACCCTTATTCTGGGAACCTCCATATGCTGTGGGTACAGCCCTAAAAATCAAAAGAAAAAAAGAAAACAAGGAAACCAGCATTTCCTAATAGGCCTGATAGAAAAGTGTCTGGGTTCAAATTCACCATCTTCTTACCAGTTGTGTGACCATCAGGAAGGCACCTAACCTCTCTGAACCTCATCTTCATCATCCCTCTGGTGACATCCTGCTCTCGTGAGCAGTTGCAAAGAGAGTTAAACAAGCCAGGACAAGTGCCACAAAAAGGTCACAACTGTTTTCTAATCATGGGTCAAGCCACTTCTTGGAAACAAAACACTATGTAATAAGAGTTTTTGAATGGGCGCACCTCCATTCATTTTAACACATTTGATAAATGGGGGGAGAGTATATGGACTAATATCTTATTGGTTAACTCACCAGTGCTTTCATATAATTTGAAGTCTTGAAAAGAAAGATTGCTGGTAGCTCATAGCATCAACGGTAGTCAAAGTGCCTTTTCCTTCCACAGAATATGCAGAAAATCGGGGCTTTCTGCTGTGGAAAGGCCCTCCCCCCTCACACTCAAGAAAAGCAATCTTCACTCCACAAGCGTTTGTTTATTTCTCATTTGCCATGTGCTAGGCATTGGTGATGCAGTGGTAAACAAAATAGAAAAATGACCCCTAGTCTCTGGGAGAGAGACGGTAAATAAACAGATTTTGCCAAATCTAGGAAACATCAGACATTCCTTAGGTCTGGTGGAGGGAAAGGTCAGTGGGAAGAAATTTCAATCAAATGTGAATGTCAAGGGCAGCTCAAGAATCTCTGGAGGAAAGGCACGAACGCTGCCCTTAGGAAGAGGTGGCTGAGTGACCCCTGTCAGCCCCTTACCTCCTCCCGACTGTTGGTACAGAGTGGGAAGGGTGGGGGACAAACAGACGTCCTCCCGGGCCAGAGCAGTCTGATACCTGTGGCCCTAGGTTGGATGAGGGTTGGTGACCTCCTGCGCTCCCAGCCTGCCTTCTGGGAGCCCAAGTGGCGAAGAAGCACAAGTTACATAAAATTAAAGCAAGGCCCAGTGCTGCTTGGTAGCTGGAAAAAGTCCCAGGTCGTCTTCCTCCTGTGTCTCCAGGAGAAGACAGATCTGATGCAATATCTAGTTGCCATAACAAGCACATTCAGTTGGAACAGACATGCAAGTCAAAAGGGCGTTGCACAATGAAAAGGGAAGGAATGGGCCCTGCAGAGAAGCTGAGTGAGCACCCAGCTGATGCCATTTGTCTTCTAAAGAAACACCTTCTGACCTTAAGAGCCGGAGGAGAGAGGGTGGAGCTGGGCAGGCCTGGGCGGAGGGGCTGCATGACTTCCAGGAGCCGACAGGAGCCCAGGTGCCCACAGTCAGATGCTCCTGGGACTGCCCGGGGATCTTTGCTGTGCTTGCTTTTCGCTGATGGATTGATCTCAGAGCCAAACTTCTTGGGAGGCCCACATCTTCACTTTTTAGTGTAGTCTCCAGGAAGCTTCTTGCAACCTAGAAAGATTCATTTATGACTCATGGGTTAAGAGACATCTAAGGGATTCCACAAAGAGGTAAATAAATTCAGAAGTGGAGATACACAGGCAGCTGAGAAAATGGAATATCCAGGTAAGTGATTTGTTAGTGTGAGTAGAGAGTTAAGGGGCCCTAGGACAGAACTTTTTAAATTGGAGGTCTCCTGCCAATTCTATGATCAGTGGTCCTCCTTTTTTTTTTTTTTTTTTTTTAGGGTTGCATCCATGGTACTTGGAAATTCCTAGGCTAGGGGTCAGATTGGAGCTACAGCTGCTGGCCTACACCACAGCCACAGCAATGCAGGATCCGAAATGTGTCTGCAACCTAACCACAGCTCACAACAATGTCAGATCCTTAATCCACTCAGTGAGGCCAGGGATCAAACCCGCAACCTCACGGTTCTTAGTCGTAATCGTTTTTGCGGCACCACAACAGGAACTCGAAGAATTTACATTTCTAATAAGTTTCCAGGTGGTGCTAATGCTGCTGGCCCAGGACCACAATTTAAGAACCACTGTTAGAGAATAATAGAAATAAAAAAGGAAGGCAATGGGGAAGAAAAATAAAATCTTTTAAAAAAAGTTTTGGAGTTGACCACATCCAGTTTTGAATTCAGTTTCACCACTTCCTAGTAGTGGGATCCTTGGACACTTACCTTGTTTGAGTTTCAGATTCATTTTTTTGAGTTTCAGGCTCATGGTAAGAATTAAAGGATATCACAAACACAAAGCTCTTAGCAGAGTCCCTGGCACATAGCACAGATTTATTCCAAGGTAGTGACGATGGTAGGGGTCATAGCTCAAGCTCCTAGCAAGAGTTTGGCACAGGTCCTCAATAGGACATGGCTTCAACATGCTCTTCCGTCTCAGATCTGTGTATGTGGAGGATGGGGTCGGGGGGTGACAGGGGAGGGTACTAAGGGGGAAAAGTGAGGGACGGTGGATGAAAGAAAACAATTGACATTCAACAATTCAGTCAGTTTCTGTTGTGGATAGGTTCATTTGTGTCATATTTAGATTTCACAAATAAGTGATTTCTATGGTATTTGTTTTTCCCTTTCTGACTGACTTTACTTAGTATGAGAATCTCTAGTTGCATCCATGTTGCTGCAAATGGCATTTTGGTTTTTTTTTGTGGCTGAATAGTATTCCATTGTGTATATGTACCACATCTTCTTAATACACTCATCTTTCACAGATGTAGAGAACAGACTCACTGTTGCCAACGGGGAAAGGGGAGGGAGTGGGATGGACGAGGAGCTTGGGGCTGGCAGATGCAAACTATTACATGTAGAATGGATAAGCAATGAGGTCCTGCTGTCCAGCACAGGGAACTATATCCAGCCTCTTGGGATAGACCCCGATTGGAGATAATATGAGAAAGGGAATGCGTGTATATGTATGATTGGGTCACTTTGCTGTACAGCAAATTGGCAGAACATTGTAAATCAACTATCCTTTAAAAAATATACATAATATATATTTAATACCTATATATAGTTAATAAATATATACATATTCCTAGAAAAAAAAAATTCAGCCAGTGTTGTCCCCTATACCTTCTATTCAAGGAAGGCCACTCATGTAGTTCCCTTCATGGCTCAGTGGTTAACCAACACGACTAGTATCCATGAGGTGTGGGTTTGATCCCTGGCCTCACTCAGTGGGTTAAGGATCCAGCATTTCCATGAGTTGTGGTATAGGTTGCAGACACAGCTCGGATCCTGCATTGCTGTAGCTATGGTGTGGACCGGCAGCTGTAGCTCTGATTCAGCCCCTAGCTTGGGAACCTCCATATGCCACAGGTATGGCCCTAAAAAGCAAAAGAAAAAAAGTTCTTGGGCCCCTATCCCAGACCCATTAAGTCAAATTTTAAGGGTAGTGTCCGACAGTCTGTGTTTTAATAAACCCCTCATATGAATCTGATACTTGCTGGAGTTGAGAACCACTGCTACAGAGGTTCCTCTTAAGTTTTTAAAATAATATTTAAACCTATATTTCTTATAAACATCTAGATAATTGATTTTATCAATTTTAGCCTCCTTAGCACAGATTTACTTCATATCAATCAGTTAACTTCTCACGCAGACATAATATGGGATTTTAGTTTGGGTTGAAACTAAATATTTTTTTCACAATCATGATGAATACCTGAATAAAAATGATTTTAGTCATTTTTTTTATTAAAGTGTAATTTACATACCATAGAAAGGACCAAATATCAATCGTAGAGTTTGGCAGTTGTCTTACAACCACCATCTCAACTATAGAATATTTCCAGATTCCCTCCCTAAGAAATTTTCCTTATGTCCTTTCCTATCCTTACCTCTTTCCCCATATCCACAAAACCACTGACCTATTTTATTATCACTAGATTAGATTTGGGTTTTTTCCCTAGAGTTTCATAGAAATGCAACCATGCAGTATGTGATCTTTTGTGGTATGTTTCTTTCCCTCAGCCTAATGTCTGAGGTTCACCTGTGATATTATATATATATATATATATACACACACACACACACACACATATATACATATATATTTATATTCAGGAGATTGTTCCTTTTTGCTGCAATTTATTTATTAACTTGTCAATAGATGTTTGGATTGTTTCCAGTTTGCGGCTATTAATGTGAAACTAGTTTTTAAAACCCTCATATTCTGGAGTTCCCATCGTGACTCAGTGGTTAACGAATCCGACTAGAAACCATGAGGTTGCAGGTTTGATCCCTGGCCTTGCTCAGTGGGTTAAGGATCCGGTGTCGCCGTGAGCTGTGGTGTGGGTCACAGACATGGCTCGGATCCCGCGTTGCTGTGGCTGTGGCAAAGGCCGGCAGCTACAGCTCCTGTTAGACCTCTAGCCTGGGAACCTCCATATGCCACGGGTGCAGCCCAAATAAGGGAAAAGACAAAAAATAAAAAATAAAACCCTCATATTTTAATGAAGTTGGCAGGGTTTAGACTTCTTATTCAAAAATATTTACCCTTATCATTGAAAGATATTGCTCCATTGTTGTCTTGCTTCGGAGTTGTTGGGAAGTCTGATATTAATCTGGTTATTGTAATGCTTCTTTTTTTTTTTCTTTTTGAGCCACACCTGTGGCACATGGAAGTTCCCAGGCTAGGGGTCCAATCAGAGCTACAGCTGCCAGTCTATGCCACAGCAACCTGGGATCCAAACAGCGCCTACGACCTATACCATAACTCATGGCAACATCGGTTCCCTGACCCAGTGAGTAAGGTCAGGGACTGAACCCGCGTTCTCATGGATACTAGTTGGATTCATTTCCACTGTGCCACAATGGGAACTCCATAATGTCTCTTTATAGGTAACCTATGTGGTTGTTTTTGTTTTCTCTATAAGATTTTAGAATTATATTTTTATTTTGTCATTCTAAATTTCTACCAGTGTGTTCTGTGTTACATACATCCTGTGTGATTTCCTTGACTCTATCTTCCAATTTCCTTTTTTTTTTTTAATCTTTTGGCCTTATCTAGGGCCGCACCCGTGGCATATGGAGGTTCCCAGGCCAGGGGTCTAACAGGAGCTGTAGCTGCCATCCTTCGCCACAGCCACAGCAACGCAGGATCCGAGCCGCGTCTGCAACCTTCACCACAGCTCACGGCAACACCGGATCCTTAACCCACTGAGCAAGGCCACTCATAGTTGGATTCGTTAACCACTGAGCCACTACAGGAGCGCCTATCTTCCAGTTTCCTAATCCTCTTCTCAGCTGTATTTAACTAGCTGCTTAACACCTCTTACCTTTTTAATTTGAAAGACTATACTTTAAATTTTCTACTAATCTGTTATTTTTTAATCCATCTTTTAAAAAGCATTGTATCCATTTTCATGCTTTTAAATTTCTTTAATTTTAACATTCTTATTTTATGGTTTATATCTGATTATTTTTATTATCTGAAACTCTTCTTGTAAATCTAATATGACTGTATGTTTCTGCTGATGTGATTTTTGGTGGATTTTTTTCATGTGTATTTTACATTTTTGAATTATGAGCTCACATTTGGCCTAGCTTTATCACAGGGAATTCTGTTTAACCTGGTTTGAAGGTGTGTCCCTCCAGACATTTTTTACATTTACTTCTTTCTGGCAGACTACAAGTACTGCAAGCTCAGGACTCCATTTAATTTAACATATTGGCCACCAGCAAGCATACATTCAAACTCCAAACCAGAGTCAAAGCAGGACAGAAACTTCTTTTTTTTCTAACTCACAGAGAACCCAGGCCAGATAAACTTTTCTGCTTTCCCTAGGTAGATTTTGTTTTTTTCACACTCTCATTGGAGAAGTAGTATTTTGGCTTTATGCAAGCATCTCAGTTTCAACTTCTGACTTACACAGGGTAAATTCCTCCCCCTTATTAAAACTCAAGTACCTAGCTTTTTGCAATAAGCAAACCCATTCTTGCCCCCCAACTTCCTCCCCTACAAGGCCAGCTTTTCATTCCTTTCTTGCTAAGGAGGACAGTGGGGAACTCAGTTGGGGATAGAAATCTGAACCTTGAGGGGAATAAGCTACCTCTCCAACCCAGGAGGCTGAGTTTTCAGCCTACAGGAATTTCTAGCTAGACTTTAAAGGATGAAGACCAAGGCACCCTATCTGTCCATTTCTGCTACTTTCACTCCTTTTCCTTTTGTGGTGAATTTGTCATTCACTCTCCTCTTTATCCTGTTTGGCCTTTTGACAACAGCTGGGCCATTTTTATTGTGTACATATATATATTTTTTTGGCCATTCCCATGGTATGTGGAATTCCCTGGGGAATCAAACCCACACCACAGCAGTGACACAAGCCACTGCAGTGACAATGCTGGATCCTTAACCCACTATATGACAAGGGAACATGTCAACTGTGTATCTTTTTGACTCCAGTATATTTACTGCAAAATAAATGTGTTATTTTATACCCCCCAAACCACACACAGCAGAACCATTTGCTTGGGTTTCATGGCACAAGAATATATACATTAGAGCCTCAAAGTGTCATAATTAAAAATGGTCTCACTTTGGGGAAGCCTGGTTTATCCATCTCAGCCCACACTTCCATTCTTGAGAGTTTAGGGGCTCCTGATCAGGCTCCAGCTCTCAGAACCATGTGTCAAAGCAGTAAGCCAACCCACCTTCTGACCCACTGGACTAGCCAGTTTGAAGAACATTCCTAAGCCAAGAGTCCTTATCCAAATGCCAGCCACACACCCCACCTTGGTCCAGGTGATTTTCAGCTTTTTCCTGGAGTCTAAAGCAGAGTTCCGCTACCTTTTTGCCTTCTGTCTGAACTCATTCTGGGTCTTGCTTGCTTCCTTTCTGGCAGATTCAAGCTCCTAGAACATGCTTATCTTAAG
This sequence comes from Catagonus wagneri, assembly GCA_004024745.2. Lineage (NCBI taxonomy): Eukaryota > Metazoa > Chordata > Mammalia > Artiodactyla > Tayassuidae > Catagonus > Catagonus wagneri. Next base: position 1,047,746 of record PVHT021183692.1, on the reverse strand, counting down.
TAATCCCACTGCTTAGATGCTGGAAAGCAAGTAAGAATCAGATTCTCAAGTCAAACTCTAACCCAAGATGACCTTTCCAAGCTGATCTTAGCACACTGTTAAGGAGAGAGCTTTGGAGCCAGACAAGCCTGGGTGTGAATCCCAGCTTGGCCACCAACCAGTTGTTATTAGGCATGTGGTTTCACCTCCTTTTTAATCGATAGAATGGAGATGGTTAAACATAACTCAGAGCTCTTGTAAGAAAACAAGATGAAGGGTGTCCTTCATCTGCTCCACGCAGAGCAGGCTAGAGCCCCACAGGCGTTAGTTCCTCTCTTCTTGGCTGCACCAGCCAGGCCAGAAGTGCTGGCTACATAGCTGACAGACTCCAGGTTTGAAGTCTGGGAGCAGGGGCACTAGAGCGCATGTGGGGTAGACACTGGGTGTTTACTTTCCTCAAGTGATGGACAGGGTGTTCTGTGTGAGGCCGGGGGCTCTGTGGGAGGCCAGCCAACCAAAAATGAGCTGTTCTGAGACCCCGTGTAGGGTGGAGGTCACCTGGACACCTGTACCTGGCCATGCCACGTTTTGAGTGTGGATTGCTCATGATCCTGCTGAGCTTTGCAAAGGAAAGGAAAGCTCCTTTGGGTTGTGCTTGTGACCTTTGAGCTCATTATCGTCGAAGCCATAAACCTGGTCCACTGGACTATAAAAGTAGCTCGTTCTGATATGCTCTCCCTGCAGCCTGCTCCTTGCCATCCAGCACACACCCACGGTAACCTGAGGCCACCACCATGACAAGGGACCAGAATGGAACCTGGGAGATGGAGAGTAATGACAACTTTGAAGGCTACATGAAGGCCCTGGGTAAGTGGGGGCGGTGATGCCGGAGGTGGGGTGGGGGGATAACTTCAGAGGGACTGTGGTCTGGCCCTCCTGATGGGGCCACTGGGGGGTTCCCCAGCCCTGCGTGCAAGCCTCACTCCTCACTTTCTAGCTGTGTAATATCAGGTAAGTCACACCAGTTTTCTGAGGCTCAGATTCCTCTTTGGCGTGTTGGGAGAATAAGTGAGGTTATATCTAGGATGTGTTTGGCACAGTATCTATAACACAAAACTTCGCTGAATGGAGGATACACACACACACACACACACACACACACGCGCGCGCACGCGTGCTTGTACACTCCTGTGTAAGCACATGCATATGTAAGGAAAGCCAAACTCAAGAGGAGAACCCAGTAGCTTCCCTGCCTTCTGATCGCCATCTCTAAGATAGCCAGTTGGACCTGCTATTATGTGCAAATGACACCCCCCCATCACCCTTTCGTTAGTCTTGTAGTGGGGAAGCAGAAAAGGAGTAGCTGTCGACCTAGAGAAAATCGGGCCCACAGAAAGCTAGGAAAGGCTGTGGTCATATAAGTCAAACAACTCACTTCTGAACTAGGCTCCAAGCCAGGGGCTCCATCCACACGTGTCCTGATTCTTTTGTGGGGCTGGCAGAAAACACAGCAAACCAGAGGAACTGAGCTCACAGAGGCAAGCTCACTTTGCAGGGTGGCTGTGATGGGCTGGGCCCCAGACAAAGAGCTTTGGCTGCCTGTCCTTATTTCATTCTGTGACAGCTCTCGATCGCCTTTTATAGCTTTAGATCTCTCCACGTCAGGAGTTCCGGCTGGGACCTCCCAGCCCAAAGCATGAGAAAAATGGCTGCAGGTGGGGTCAGAGGCCTGATAATTTGGATGCGGTGATGGGAAGTCTCATCAAGAATAGGAATCACGGGAGTCCCTGTCATGGCTCAGCGGTTAACCAACCCGACTAGGATCCATGAAGGTGCAGGTTCAATTCCTGGCCTCGCTCAGCGTGTCAAGGATCTGGTATTGCCGTGAGCTGTGGTATAAGTTGCAGACATGGTTCAGATCCCGCATTGCAGTGGCTGTGGCGAAGGCCAGCAGCTGTAACTCCGATTCGATCCCTAGCCTGGGAACCTCCGTATGTCACAGGTGTGGCCCTAAAACAGCAAAATTAAAAAAAAAAAAAAAAAAAGGGAATCATGGGAATTCCCTGGTGGCACAGCAGGTTGAGAGTCCAGCATTGTCACCACTGTGGTTCAGTTTCCATCCCTGGTCCAGGAATTTCCTCATGCTGCAGGTGTGGCCCCCCCCCCCAAAAAAAAAAATCTGTGAAAAAGAATGGGAATCATGGGCTCTTCTGTGCATTTTCCTTCTAGCTCGATGACACCTGCACCATGTCAATGAACAAGGAGAGCTCATGTGACACGTTTTGCAATTTAGAGAGATTGGAACTTTCTTCATATACTTTGACATGTTTCCAACACCGAATTCCTCCTGGCTGCGGAATTTTACCACTGTACTTGAGAGAGGAGGCAAGAGGCAAAAGCCCTTCTACCAGAGCCTAACCCTGGGCTTGGGTTGCCCCTGTTTTTAATACCCTGGGTGAGGACAGAAGTGGAATCCTGCTTCTCTATGTCAGTAGAGCTGAGCTCAGAACCAGAATTCTGAACAATATCGTACAGAGGAGGAAGCCAAACCAGAGGGCCAGCTGAGGCTTTCTCTCTGACCCTGACCAATTTTTTTAACCTTTCTGAACCCGTCTCCTCATCCGCCAAACAGAGATAATCACACCAACCTTGCCCGTTTCTCCAGATGAAATGTGGTTGCTGTTTGGAATGATTGAAAGAACTTTAACAAGAGCTGTTTGGTGATTTTAAGTTTTCAGCAGTACACCAAACAAGCCCAGCTCAGGGAATATAATCAATCAGCAAGCAATTTTGTGTCTTTTGCTGCTTATTCTTCAATAATAAAAAGTCCTGCGGTGACTTTCAGTGCAAAATCAAGTCTCAGTTTAGTTTTCAGCTCTATAGGGTGAGTCGTAGGAGCCCCTCTTTTGGGCTTAGGCTGAGGGCAAGCATTCCCATTACCATCCCCTCTCCCCTCTTGGGGATGCTGGGATGCAGGGCACACTGTCGGCTCCCTCCCAGAATCCTCTTTCTAAAAACAGCCGTCCTTTGGATTCTTTTCACGCCAACTTACAGCCCCTTTGTGTGGGAGGGGCATGTGGGTCACGGATGTGATGCTGAATGTTTCTGTCTAGGAGGTTTTGGAGGGAGTGTATCAGACACCTCTTGTCTCAGACCTTCAGCACAACTTCCAGTGCAATGCCGTACGACACCGACTTCCTGCTAAGAAGCGAAGAGGTTGACTTCTTTGTCCCAGTCTCAGCAGCGTAGAGGGGTAGGCTTCCACTTTCCTGATGAAGAATAAGAGCGTAGGCGGTGGCGCTAGCTGAATCCGGAGTGTGGATGTGTTTGGCGTCTCGCGCTCCCCGGCTGCAGCTAGCCTAGCGTGGCCCAGGCCCCCAGCAACTTGCCCCCGCTTGAATCCATGATGCTCTGTGCAGAAATGCCTCAACCAGAGTCACCTGCCCACCGCGGAGATGGGACATTTGATCCCTCTCCCCTGCCCAGGGGACACAAGCGTGGCACAGGTTTCAAGGGCTCAGCAGGAAGCAGCTGGGTGGGGCTGTCCCCCCAGGTCTGTTGCAATTCCCTATATATCTACCCCATAGGACAAGGGTTGCTGTTCCCCTGTACGACAGGAAGCTTGCCTTCCTTACCCGTGTGAACAGCATGAGGCCCTTTGGCATTTGGGATGCAAATCCCCACATATGGAAATATCATTATGTGTAACTCCCCTCCCTGCAGGAGACATCGCTTTCTTAGCGGTTGATCCCTGGCACCAGGGAGCTGGCTTTCTCTGTGGGCCTGGCGGCTGGTTCCATAGGAAGGAGAGACTCTTGTCGAGATGTGGGTCTGGGCAGCAAACTGGCTTTATTCCCAGCCGGCGACTCACTCCACACCTAGCACCCGCTCAGCTGCCAGCCTCAGCAGTGACACGTCATGGCAACCTTTGGGTCTGCCCCAAACTGTCAAAGTCATTAGCTCTTCAGAGAGCATGTGCCAAGGGTCAGCGGGACCTCCTCTCTTTACTTCCAAGACCTGGTGTTTCTTAAAGCCCTAGGCTCTTTCTTGGCAGTGAAGAAAGCAGCTAGTGAGCTCCTGTACCCGGAGGAATCTGCCGTGTCCTGAGGTCCTCCTTCAGGTGGGCTCAGAGGTTCAGGGAGTGGAGGAGCAGTCTTCAGTTTGAAGGGCAGCCCAAGGAGAGTAGATCTCAAAGCGCGGCCCCCGCGCGCTGACAGAATGCTGGGCAGAATCCATTCACTCTGGTCCGGAGCGAGGGCAGCACTGCACATGTGCGGGGAATCATGCAGCTTCTCTACCAAAGCCTGTGGAAACCCAGACCCTGTCTCCGTTCTCAAGATATAGCTATGTACAAGGGCGTTCCTTGGTGGTCTAGTCGTTAGGTGTTGGCACTTTCACCACTGCTGCCCGGGTTCGATTCCTGGTCTGGGAATTCAATTCCCAAGTTGTTGTACTCTGTGGCAAAATACATATATATATATATATAGCTGTGTACAAATTGCATTCCTGTTTTCTATTACAATGTGACACATCATCCCCAAAACATTGTGTCTTGATTTTATTATACCGGGAGGTTATTATCGTCTCTCACAGTTACGGAAGCTGACAGGGTTCTCTTAGGGGGCTCTTGCTAGGAGGCTCTCATTTCACTGCAGTAGGACAGTGGCTGGGGCCAGAACCATCTCAAAACCTGCGTCCTTCCTGGTACCAGCCAGCCATTGAGACCTCAGTCGGGGCTGTGGCTATCTACGTGTGGTGTCCCACGTGGCCTGGGTTTCCTCCCAGCACTCTGGCTGTGTCCAAAGAGAGAGGAAGCAACAACTGAAAGACCTTTTGTGACGTAGACTCAGAAATCACAAAGCATCATTTCTCCCGTATTCTACTGGTTGAAGCAGTCATGTGCCCACCCACAATCAAGGGGAAGGTACATAGACCTCGCCTCTCAAATTGTCAAATCACAGTGCGAGAACAGCGTGTAGGATGAGACATAGTGTTGCAGCCATTTAAGAAAGTGTCATCTGTTACAGGTGGGACAGAGGGTGATGGGCCTGAAAGGCCTATAGTGACAAGAGAACAATAGTAACTGGAAGTGTGCGCACTGGATGGTGATCACTCTGCGGTCTGTACAGGTGTCGACTTATGAGGCTGTACACCTGAAATTGGCATAATTTTGTTTTTTGTCGTTTTAGGGCCATACCCGCAGCATGTGGAGGTTCCCAGGTTAAGGGTCTAATCGGAACTGTAGCCACCAGCCTACACCACAGCCACAGCAATGTGGGATCCGAGCCGCGTCTGCAGCCTACACCACAGCTCATGGCAACACAGGATCCTTAACCCGCTGAGCAAGGCCAGGGATCGAACCCGCAACCTCATGGTTCCTAGTCGGATTCGTTAACCGCTGAGCCACGACAGGAACTCTGGCATGATTTTTTAAGAAGTATGCGTGGGTGGTGCTGGAGGGAGCTACAATAAATGGGTCACTGGAGGCCTCCTGAATACTTCTAGGTGGGTTTTTTAAAATTTATTCAACTATAGTTGATTTACAATGTTGTGCTAGTTTCTGCTGTAGAGCAAAGTGATTCACTTATCAGTTATATAAAATATATATAGCCTCTCTTTTTATAAATATATATATACACATATATAAATATATATATTCTTTTTCATATTTCAATTATGGTTTATCATATGAATATAGTTTCTGTGCTATACAGTAGGACCTTGTTGTTTATCCATTCTATGTATAAGAGTTTGCATCTGTTAGTTCCCAACTCCCACTCCATCCCTCCTCTATCCTCCTCCCCCTTGGAAACAAGTCTGGTCTCCATGTTCTTGAACCTATTACTATTTTGTAGATAAATTCATTTGTGTCATATTTTAGGTTCCACACACACACACACACACGTCACATACCATGTCTTTCTCTTTCTGACTTAGTTCACTTCATATGATTAATCTCTAGGTTTGTCCATGTTATTACACACAGCATTATTTCATTCTTTTTAATGGCTTAGTAGTATTCCATTGTGTGTGTATATACATACATATGTGCATACATACACATACCACATCTTTATCTATTCATCTGTCAATGGACATTTGGGTTATTTCCATGTCTTGGCTATTGTGAATAGTACTGTGGTAAACATAGTGGTGCATTTATCTTTTTGAGTGAAAGTTTGGTCCAGGGGTGAGATTGCTGGGTCATAAGGGAACACTTATTTTTGTTTTTTTGAGGAACCTCCATACTGTTTTCCATAGTGGCTACACCAGTTTACCACCAATTTCCCACCAACAATGTAGAAAGGTAACCTTTTCTCTACACCCTCTTCAGCAATTGTTATTCATAGACTTTTTAATGATAGCCATTCCAACCAGTGTGAGGTGGTACCTCATTGTAGTTCTTTTCTTTTCTTTTTTTTTTTGTTTTTTAGGGCCACAACTGTGGCATATGGAGGTTCCCAGGCTAGGGGTCTAATGAGAGCTGTAGCCGCCGGCCTACACCACAACTCATGGCAACGCTGGATCCTTAACCCACTGAGCGAGGCCAGGGATCGAACCCTCAACCTCATGGTTCCTAGTCGGATTCGTTTCCGCTGCGTCACAATGGGAACTCCCTCACTGCAGTTCTTGATGGGGTTTGAAGGAGGGAGAGGAGTGCTCCGTACAGGTATAGAGTCAGTCCTGGCCTGTGGGCATGTGCCAAGGTTGTGCCAATAAGGCTGTGTGTGGCAAGAGGAGGGGAGCACGAGTCATATTACCAGAGCATAAAGTGCAGGGATGGATCTTGAAGCAGTGTGTCACCATGTGTGGATGTCACCCAAGGCCGTCACACAAGGAGAGGGTCTCAGGAGGATCTATGTACAGAGGACAGAGAGACCATCACCACCCACTCTGATAGCTCGGGCATGAGCCGACGGCAGGGGATGTCAGAGGACTGAAGAAGTGGTTACAGTGGCCCCTGGAAGATGCAAGAGCAGTGCCAAGGAGGATGGCCAGGGAATGTCTGTAGCAGGAAACACTGGATTTGGGTGACTAAGAAGAGTCAGAGAGTGAAGCCTAGAAAACAAACCCCACCATGTGACTTTAATCAGGAAGATAGGGCTGTATAATGGAAGACATCTGTTCTAAAAGTACTCAGTTAAATTTAGACATCTTTTAGGAAATTTTTATTCTATAAGTTGTAGCCATTAGGAAAAATCCAGTTCTCTTAATTCACAAAAGAGGATGAGGATCATCTTCTATGAAGACCATCTTCTCATTGAAATTAACAAACACAGAATCAGAGAACAGTGGCCAGTGCAAAAAGTCCTATTCGGCCTCTGGAAAATACTATCAGGAAGGCCATAGCCTTAGAGGCTGAAGTCAAGCAGCTCCCACCTGAGTGGTCTGTGCCAGGAAATATTTCTTGACAACCCACAATGTTCCAAATCCTGTCCTGACCATCGGGAGCCACGATGTAGCATCAGAGATGAGCACATGCACAAATGTTTCCATGCCGTGATAAGCATCATGCCATCATGAGCTTTCTACACATCATTTTATTTAATTAATTCAGTTTCAGCAAATGCGTGGAACACCTATGACGTGCTGGGAAGTGCCCTCAGCATCGGTGATGCAGTGGTAAAGGAGGCAGCAAGTCCTTGAACCTCGTGGAGCAAGCATGTTAACGGGGGCGGGGGGGCAGGTAATAGTTTAGTCAGGGCTTCTGATGGGCCGGCTTAATCCGTCTTTATATTCTTCAGAGCTAGTTATGGCTACAGTGTGGAGAATGAAGTACAGGACAGCAAGACTGGGAAGAGGGAGGCCCATTAAGGAGGCTTCTAAGTTTTTCAGGCAAGAAATGATAGTGGCTTCAGCTAGGGCAATGTCCAGGACTGGAGAAGAGAGGATAGATTCAGTGTATATTTGCAGAGAGAGCCGATGGGGCTTGCAGGTGACTATGAAGCCAGAGGAAATGGGGAAAAAAGGAAGATGATTCCCTGGGCTTAGACCTGAATAGCTGGGAACATGGTGACCCCATAGGAAAACATGTGGAAGACATGGAGAGGAGTGAGTTTGGACAGGGGTGGGGCTGGGGAGGAGGGACTGCATTAAGAATTCTGCAAAGTGGTGACACACTGCTTTCAATGAGAATTTTGGAGTTCCCCTGTGGCTCAGCAGGCTAAGGATCTGACCTTATCACTGCTGCAGCTTGGGTTGCTGCTGTGGCACAGGTTCGATCTCTGGTCCAGGAACTTCTGCATGTTGTGGGCGTGGCCAAAAAGAAAAAAGTCTCGTTTGCATATTTTGATTTCAGATGCCCATTACACCTCCAAGTGGAATATTAAAACCGGCCTCTTGATATAAGATCTATACCTCATGGTAGAGTCAGGGAAAAAAGAAAAGGAATGCTTGTCATTTTAAGGAGTGAGGAATCTGAAGGCCAGAGGAGTAGATGAATTTTCCTGGGGTCACTTGTGGCTGGAAAATTGTGTTGCTCAGACAGGAATCCAGTCTGCCTGCTTCTAAACCTCAAGCATTTGCCACAGCCCAATGCCAGGCGCAAGTACTAAGGGCGGAGCTAGGGGAGGGGGAGCTTTGTTCTGAGCAAGGTTCATCAGGACGGGGACCTCCAGAGTAGGCAGGCAGGACCCTGAGAAACATTGCAAGAGAGTAACTGGGAGTCCCTGGGTAGGAATGAATGAATGAATGAATGAGTGAATACGTGAATGAATGAACACGTGAATGTCTGATGACCCAAGAAGTAGTTAAGTTCACATGTGGATTCTTGCTGGTGGTCACAAATCATGGGAGTTGTAGACTTGGCCCAAGTCTTCACTCCAACTAAGTGGCGTCTGGTTGGACTTTCAAAGAGGAACTGTGCCGTGGGTGGAAGAAGCCCAGGTGAAGGTGAATTTGGTCCCTTCCTGTAGATCTCCCCGGCATGTGCCGCCGGCACCTCTTCCCTGACCCCCTTCCCCGACGGTAAGGACTAGACTGTGGGCAGGGAGGTGAAAAGAGCCAGGTGAGCAGGGCAGGCAGCCCAGGGTCTCCAGCCCGCCTCTGCTAACTAGAGAGAGTTGTGAATATATTTGGAAGTGTCCGTGAGGGCGAGGGAGGGGGAAGCAGGTGGGGGCAAGTCCAGTTCCTCTCACAGTGGATTATCTGGAGGAGGAAATGGCATGGAAAGATGGAGATTGTTCTCCCCTCTGCTTCTCACCGTTGCCTGAGTGCTGATGTTTTGTGAATTAAGGAGTCCAGGTTGGACGCCCATGGAAGCTGCCCTTGGAACGGGGCTCAGATTTTGTCTAATGAATACGTGTGCATCTCTGCTCTTTAATTTACAAAGCATGCCTGCCCTTTCAGCCTACAACTTTAGCTTTTTCCACAAGCACATTACATAGCATTTTACTGTTGAGTAGCATACTCATATTTCAACTTTATGGCTTGCATTGTTCAAAATGCAGTTATGAAAAGTATGCTTTAATAAAGTCACTTCAGTGTTGGTTTTTTTTTTTTTTTCCTCTTCTTCTTCTGCAGCAGCTACAAGCCATATATATTATTCAGAAATAGCTTGCCTTTGGACCTTTTCCTCTGAGATAGAAATTCATTTCACCTGGCTATAAATCAGGCTCGGAGATACCTTTAATCCAGAAAAGCAGATCAAACATATTTGATAACCCTGGTGTTAAAATACCGTATCAGGAAAATAATTTTCCCTGCAAAGTTACATAGAGGAAGTGTTTCTGTAATCTGTGTGTGTTGGCCTGTGTGTTCTACAGCCGCAGTTAAACCTTTCCTTTTGATTAGAAATATCACCAATCCAGCAACAGAATGTTTGGCACCTTCCCTGGGGTGGAGCGGAGGTGACATGATTAAGTAGCCTGTTCACATGGTAAAGGGTAGCCAAGAGGCCAAGCCATTTTTCAGTCTTCAGAAGAAGCGAGGCTTGATTCGATTTGCATAGAGCCCCTAATAAAATTCCCTGGCTTTGGTCAGAAAGATTGACTGGGGGAGGTGTTTCCAGGACAAACCAGCTCTCTCAGCAATAAGACATTTTTAGCGGCGATCTACCTCTGTAAGCAAGCGGGGACAAGCAATAATTTCTGCTAGGGGAGCCTTAGTTGTGAATGATAAACAGAACGTATTTGCGGGCAACTCACTGTCAGGAGCGCTGTCCTAGCTGGGTTGCTCTGAACTGGCCCCCTTAAATTCTCTGGGCTTTGATGGCCACGTCTGTAGGGGGATCCTCTCTGAAGGCCACCTGAATTTAGAGTTGCTGATTTCTCTGTGATTCTTCCTTAGTGCAGTTGACCCTTCAACAGCGGAGGGGAGGGGGACAGGGGCAGAGAGGGTGTTAGGGGCGCCCACCTTCCATGCGGTCAAAACTCTGTGTGTGATCTACAGTTGGCCCTCTGTATATACGTGATCTCTCCGTAGCCATGGTTCTGCATCTTTGGATTTAACCAGCTGCAGATGGTCTAGTAGTGTAATTACTATCGGAAAAAAATCAACAAATAGGTGGACCAGCACAGTTCAAACCCGTGTCACTCAAGAGTCAACTGTGGTTTCGCCTGGCGCCCTCCGCTCTCTTTCTTCTGCTCAACACATGACCTGTGGTTTTCCTTCTTCATCTCCTCTCTGTGGCTCCCGTGTGGTTCAGCACAGAGGCCTAGAGCGGGAATTAAAGTTGTTTCTACCCTTTGGCCAAACAATGGAGTGGGGAAACGGATCCACGTGGAGAAAGGTGGCCAGGCTGGGTTAAAGGCCCGTGTGAAAGGTCAGGGCTACATAAGTGAGGGGCTGGATCAGCCACTGTTCTGTTTCCCCAGAGTTCAGGATGCTTGGGCTGCGTGGAGTGGCAGATGGCAGTGGAGATTCCTAATTATGACCCAAACATCTCACCCCAGACTGAATGCAGACCTGGCCGCTGTCTGATCAGAACAGAAAAAGCTAAGGAGTGGAGGCTGCCGATGTGTATCAAATACCTACCAGCTCCTCGGTGGAGCTGTCTGGTGGAGGCAGTACCCATGAGCCCTGGGGAACATAAGCTTCCCCAAACAAGGAGGGCTCGTCCAGCTGCATCCAGAAGTCCTCAAAGCTCCAGGAGAAATGTAGAGTCTTGGGCAGTCGTTGGAAGTATACAAACTGGGGTGGTCTGACATGATGCAACGAGCCAGCCTGGAGCTTGTGGAGCACAGCACATCCTGGGTTCAATTACCACCTCCATTGCTTCCTCACTATATAAACCAGGGTAAGTGGCACAGCCTCTATGAGCCAGGTTCCACACTGGTAAAATCCAGATAATATAGTGTTTGTCTCCTGTGTTCATGGGAGAAGGAAATGAGTGAAGTTTCCCAATAAAGTTTCTACCACGGGGCACCCTTCCTGTCTGGCTCCAAGGCATGTCTTAACTATCACCCCAAATATTGTCAAGGGTCAACACAGCATGGCCTCCCAGGGTCACCTTACCTAAAACATAGCTCCTCTGTTCCCCCCCAGAATTCTTTCTTTGACTTCACTGACACTGCCTTGGTTACCCAAGCTCAAAAACCACTGTTTTTGCCTTGCAACTTTATCTTCCATGCCATTATTGAATCCTTGTGATTGGTTTTTCAAACATATAACCTTAGATAGGTCACTTAACCTCTCTGGGTCTCCCTGTTATCACCTATGACGTGAGGAGTAGGTGCTTAAACAGTGGCTTTCAAATTTCTTAAACTGCTGAAGTCTTTCTCCAAATAGCCTCCTATAGGGAGATCTAAGATCTAAAACCACCCAGAGGGAGTTCCCATTGTGGCTAAGCAGTAAAAAACCCGACTAGTATCCATGAGGATCCATGGTCCCTGGCCTTGCTCAGTGGGTTAAGGATCCAGTATTGCCATGAGCTGTGGCGTAGGTCGCAGACGTGGCTCAGATCCCACGTTGCTGTGGCTATGGCCGGCAGCCTGGAAACTTCCATATGCCATGGGTGTGGCCCCCAAAAGACTAAATAAATCAAAATAAAAACACCCAAAGATTCTGGGTCTGAGATAAGGCCCAGAAATCTGTACATTTTACATCTTCCCAGGTGATCCTGACGGGCAGCCAGCATTGGGACCCTTTAGTGAATTCTTAGAGGTGACAGGTTCTCAACCAATAGTAATGAGCAATAGTTGAACAAGGCGCTGACATTCATGCATCGACTCAGGCCAATTTGAATTTATTTCTCTTTTCAACTCAGATACAGGTATGTAACCCCTTTACCTTCTGGGCTGCCTGGTATTACTTGAAATTATTCCCTTATAAACCGGCTTTATACGTTTAGGATTCAAAAAGCCAGCCAAGGTCCTTCCTGGATTCTGCTGTGGTCCAAGCATCTGCTTGGCCCTCTCCTTGGTCCTTTGGGAGGAGGAAAGTGATAGTGACCCAGGAGGGATTCAGAAGGAAGTAGGTCAGAAAGGAAATGGAGAAGGAGAGTGAGCGAAATGATGCTTGGCTACGGGCAGAAGAGATGGGGATACAACCATCAAAGACGTTCATTCTCTAAATGGACAAGAGCTCCACGCACTGTTGGTAACTGCTGGTCTCACTCATGAGCACAGTAGCATTCACCCAACTGCACAGCGCACAGTGTGAAGTTTAATCACCTACCTCTCAGGGATGGGGCTGGAATCCCAGAGAAACAGCACTCAGTGAATCTGAACTCTTCTTACTCTCTTTTTGAAATTTTTTAATTTTTATTTTAATTTTTTGCTTTTGTTTTAGGGCCACACCTGCGGCACATGGAAATTCCCAGTCTAGGGGTCAAACAGGGCCCTTGGGATCCAAGCCACATCTGCGACCTACACCACAGCTCATGGCAATCCCAGATCCTTAACCCACTGAGCGAGACCAGGGATTGAACCCATATCCTAATGGATACTATCCAGGTTCGTAATCTGCCAAGCCACAGTGGGAACTCCCTGTTCTTACTCTTGAGGTCCTTCTTACCTTGGGTTATGATAGGATCAATCCCAGTGTTTTTGAAACCTTCCAGGTGGACTTTCTTAAAAAAAAAAAAAATTAAGATTTAGATTGACATCCAAAGATATCTAGAGAAGTCACAGGCATGAAGGAAAACAAATGTCAAATATGATTTGGCTAGAGACCAAAAGCCTGTTGATGTTTGTAGCAAGGGTAGAAATTTAGCAGTTCCAGAATTATCCTCTGCTTCTACACCTGTTCCACAGTGACATGTTCCATTGGGTGACATTTTATGTATAACCAGAGGTTAGCAGGAGGTGGACTGAGCACCTAGCTTTTTACTGTAAAATGTAAAGCTGAGAAAATGAAACACTCTAGTGAAGAACATGCTCCCTTTGCTAACAGTCTCTAAGAAATGAATACAGTTTCCTTTAAAATATCAAGACGGGGAGTTCCTGTTGTGGCTCAGTGGGTTAAGAACCCAGCTAGTAGCCATGAGGAAGCGTCTTCAATCCCTGGCCTTGCTCAGTGGGTTAAGGATCCGGCGTTGCCGTGAGCTGTGGTGTAGGTTGCAGACGCGGCTCGGATCCTGCGTTGCTGTGGCTGTGGCGAAGGCCGGAGGCTACAGCTCCTGTTAGACCCCTAGCCTGGGAACCTCCATATGCCAGGGCTGCAGCCCTCGAAAGACAAAAGCAAACCAACAAACAAAAAACTGTCAAGGCAAAGAAGAGATATAAATGGAGTAAATGCAGCAAAAACTTGACGGTTGTTGAACCTGGGGACGGGTGTGCAGGCTCCCTTGTACTTGTGCCTCTACTTTGGCTTCTTTGAAGTTTTTCATAATAAAAATGCAAACAGCTATTCATCATTTCCTTCAAAATGACAAAGGAAACCTCTGAGCAAGAGTTTATTAAGTGTCTGAAATATGCCTAAGCTGTGCTGGGGACCGTGACCGAGGCAGAAGAGCCTCCTTCCGCCCAGCACCCGACCCCCTGCCCCATCTGCTGTGAAAATGGAAGTTTCTATGCGTCCTTCCCTGCTGTGGACATGCACAAAAGTTCCATCTTTACCCATGATCTGATTATTTTTGAATAATCTTTTTCCTTTTAAGCCATGAAGTCTTCCATTCAGCATCTTAGAAGGAAACCAGTAGGTCGAACAGAAGGGAGGAAGTTCCCTTGTGGTGCAGTGGGTTAAGGATCTGGTATTGCCGCTGCAGCTGTTTGATCCCTGCAGCACGGGTTTGATCCCTGGCCTGGGAATTTTCACATGCCATGGGTGCAGCCAAAAATAAATAAATAAAATAAGGGAGCTGCTGAGGGGAAGGGGTGTGAGCGTATGTGTGTGTGTGTGTGCATGTGTCTACATGTGCATGTGTGCATGAGTGCACACACAGACACGGGGAGTTGCATCTCAGGGGTGAGCCCGCCCTGCTCCCTCCCCATCCCATCCAAGGTGCCCAGAGACCCTGGGTTTCCCAACAGTTGACTGAGATGCCCAAACTTGCTGTGTGCAAGACAGCTCTCATGTCCCACTTAAGTGAAGAAACGTGGCCTGCCTGAGAGCTGGGCCTCTGGTCCTGAATGCTTGGCCTCATTAAAGAAAGAAATGAGTCCGGCTAAGCACATCATAAAATCCACGACTCCCTTTGCCAACAGATATTGATTTTGCCACCCGCAAGATCGCCGTACATCTGAGTCAGACGAAGATCATTGAGCAAGACGGCGATAAGTTCAAGACAAAAACCAACAGCACGTTCCGCAACTATTACTTGGATTTCACGGTCGGGGTGGAGTTTGACGAGTACACAAAGGGCCTGGACGGCCGGAATGTTAAGGTACCAACCGAGCTGGGCTTTTCACTCCTATTCTCAACAAAATATGACAGAAAGAACCTGGGAAGCATCAGGAGAGGGGGACAGAATGGACTTAACGATGCTGGGAATAAGCAAGGATCAAAAGTGTAGTGGGAAGAGGCAGACTGGCTTCTGCACGAAGCTTGTAAGCCAAGAAGGGATTAAAGGATGCTGACATCCCCAGGATCTAGTGTAGGAGGCTGACTCATTGAAGTGAAAAGGACCTGGTGGAATCATAAGGTAGGATGATGACGGTGCCAGCTGGATCGTCTAGCTCCACCACGGGGGCAGCCCTCCTGAGCAGCAGCCAAGCACTGTCTTGGAGAACTGAAGCCTCATGTTGCTAGAATTCTTTCTCTTTTCAGGAGCTGTTGAAAATTCATATGTTCTTACATATGAAATATCTCACTTTAAGATAATCCCAACTGGAGTTCCTGTCGTGGCTCAGTGGTTAACGAACCCGACTAGCATCCATGAGGATGTGGGTTTGATCCCTGGCCTCACTCAGTAGGTTAAGGATCCAGTGTTGCCATGAGCTGTGGTGTAGGTCATAAATGAGGCTTGGATCCTGCATTGCTGTGGCTGTGGCATAGGCCGGCGGCTGTAGCACTGATTGGATCCCTAGCCTGGGAACCTCCATATGCTGCAGCTGCGGCCCTAAAAAGACAAATAAAAAAAAAAATCCCAAATGATTTAATTTTTTTAAGAAAAATGCAATGCACATGACACATTAAAAAAAAAAATCGGTAGACTAAATGAAGTCAGGCTTTCTCCGACCCTAGTAAGTCAGAGAAATCTCTGGCAAGCTCGCGGCTTCAGTCTCAGCCTCATGTTAACTCACAGGACGTAATAGAGGAAATCCTCCCTGTATCACAGGCCCAGACTTTGAGCTGCTTAAACTGTTTGGATCTAGGGAGGCCCCTAGAGCAAGCAGATAACACTGAGTGGCAGAGTGGAGAGTAATCTCCAAGCCCAGGAACTGGAGTCTGCAGAAAAGGCAGACCCTCACCCAGGGGAGCCCTTGGTGAATATGCAGAGAATGGCAGCTGCTGGGGGCTGTGGGGCTGTGGTGGGCAGCGGGGAAGGCAAGGCTAACAGCAGGTCCCCCTCTGTGTGGTCGGTGTCACAGCCCGGTGACCATTCGTCCCACCACCCACACGTACCCTCAGCGTGAATGTCTCTGGTTTTCCGAATCGAATTACACATGGTCAGTGCCTACTAACAGGAATGGGGAGAAATCCTGTCTCAGCTATATTTAGGGATTCCAGCATCCCCGTCTTAGCATCATCCAAGAACCCTGGGATTGCACAGTCCAGCACAAGCCCATGCAGTCTATACGAGAGTGGGCAGCTTGACCCCTCAGAGCACCCACTCCCTCTGTGTCAACACAGCCCGCCGGGGCCTCTGCCCGTGCTCCCAGGCTGAGGAGGACTGGGCTCCTGTGCCCAGTATCCATGCTCTCACTCCCCTTAGAGTGTCACGGGGAAGCAGGACCCCCACCCTGCCCTTCCCATCTCCTCATTGCCCAGAGTCCCACTCTTCTCCGATGCTTCCAGGAGCTCTTCCAAAGTCTGAGGTCTCAGAGCTCCTGCTATGACTCAGCAGGTTATGAATCCAGGTAGAATTCATGAGGGATGTGTGTTTGATCCCTGGCCCCACTCAGTGGGTTAAGGATCCAGCACTGCCACGAGCTGTGATGTAGGCTGCAGACGCGGCTTGGATCTGGCGCTGCTGTCACTGTGATATAGGCAAGTAGCTGCAGCTGTGACTTGACCGCTAGCCTGGGAACTTCCATATGCCATGGGTGTGGCTCTAAAAAGAAAAAATAAAGTCAAAGGTTTCAAATCTTCCCCAAAAGTTCTGGCTTCTCTCTGGGAGGCTGGGGGATGCTGTCCTCATTCTCTGGGGATGACTCTACGACCCAAAGAACAGGACACGTTCTCTTTCTCAGTCAAACTGTTCCGCACATGGAGAATCTCAGCCAGCAAATCAGGGTCGAATGATGTTTAGTGCTCCTTGCTCAACAAAGTGGGAAATGGAGTTCCTGCTGTCGCACAGGGGGTTAAGAATCCGACTGCGGCGGCTGGGTTGCTGTGGAGGAGTGGGTTTGATCCCCGGCCCAGTGCAGTGGGTGAAAGGATCCTGCGTTGCCACAGCTGTTGCTCAGATTCTGTCCCTGGTCCAGGAACTTCCATACGCTGTGGGTGTGGCCATAAAAGAAAAAAAGAAAGAAAAGAAAAGGGAAAAAAAAGTGGGAAATGGAAAGTGTTTGGCAGTGCTTCTGTCAGAGCAGTCTTGGCAGGAGACCCTAAGCTCTGAGCCCTGGAACAGCCCCTTGTGGAATCCTGCCCCCAGCGTGGAGGGATCCCCCAAACTTTTCTGAACCGTGTGGCTGCCAGGCCAGTTCATCAGATACCAAAACCTTTAGGAAAATTGGTCTCCGAATGTTTGCATCCCTCTGCTGTTCAAACCAAATCAGTTCAAAATGATTCATTTCCCCCGGCTTGTTTTGGGTATGGGCTGTTGAAAAGCAGGCCTGTCCTCTCTGACTCATTCTTTTATCACCTTTGATGGTAGAGCGCTTACTTTTGCTGAAATAAATCATGTCCTTTCAGCCCTTTCTGACCCTTAAAGGATTCCATCTTTTAGCACCTCTGCCTCTCCCGTTCCCTCTGAGTCCCATCATTTTTCTAGGAGCAGCTCTTAGCTCTGCAGAGAGAGGTAAATTCCTTTTCTCACTCCTGGTCTCTGCTTGGCTTGCATGCAAAAGCTACACACACGCACACGCACATGCACACGCACACGCACACACACACACACGAGACTGGTGAGGGCTGAGCAGTACCAGTCAGAGTTTGGCCAGCCTCTAGCAAAGAGCTATTCCCATGAGAATCAGAACTCAGAGCAGGTGTCCTGGCACCATCTGCTTCCTGTAGCTTGACTGGAACCCTTTAGCTGGAGAGCGATGGCACGGAGTGGGAGAGTCTATCTCTGATGAACTTCTGTGGCCCACACTTGGTGGTACACCCGAGTGCACACACAAATTGTGTCTATCGGCTTGTGGGCATTTGGTGTGTGTGTGTGTGTGTGTGTGTGTGTGTGTGTGTGTGGTGCTCCTCTGCTCACTGTCCTCTCATTCTTCAGGACTCCACTTCTCAACTCTTTGGTCACCCTCATGCACCCCCGTGAATATCTCCCCATCCAGGTGAGGGGTGGGGCTGAGTTTGCAGCCGAGGCCTGGTGGGGCCCAGTTCTGTGCCATCTCAAAGCAGGATTGATGAAATGACATTGATCATGGGGTTGACTCTTCTTTGAAGGGCTTAGGGACCCTCTTCTTTTCTGTGGGTCATATATATCCCTAACTTCCTACCCTGATTGATTTCTCAGAAGATTTAAAGCCCCATCAAAAATAACCAAGCTAAAGAAAAAAAAAAAGGAATTCCCGTCGTGGCGCAGCAGTTAACAAATCCGACTAGGAACCATGAGGATACAGGTTCAATCCCTGGCTTCACTCAGTGGGTTAAGGATCCGGCAATGCCGTGAGCTGTGGTGTAGGTTGCAGAGGTGGCTTGGATCCCGCGTTGCTGTAGCTGTGGCGTAGGCTGGTGGCTACAGCTCCGATTTGACCTCTAGCTTGGGAACCTCCGTATGCCGCGGGTGCGGCCCTAAAAAGCATAAATAAATAAATAAATAAATAAATAAATAAAAACCCAAGCTACCCAAAGTAAAATTAAAAAAAGTAATTGACGCTCATGCCAGAGAATATCATTCAGTCATAAAGAGGAATAAGTACTGATACGTGCTTCAACCTGGACGAACTTGGAAAACAATATGCCAAGTGAGAGAAGCAGATACAAAAGGCCACATATTGCATCCTTGATCCAAATTGTCCTGAATGGGTGAATCCATAGAGACAGAAAGTGGTTGCCATGGGTAGTGACTGCGAATAGGTATAAGCTTTCTTTGGGGGGTAATGAAAATGTTCTGGATTTAATTAGTGGTGATGGTCTTAAAACCTTGTGAATATACTAACAACGACTGAATCATATGCTATAAAAGGCTGAATTTTACCATATGAGAACTAAATCTCAGTGTAAAAAAATAATGGTAGGGAAAAGCAGATATCAGGATGACAGTTAGAGCTGTGATGTTGGGAGAAGCGATGAGAGCCCGGGGGACACGGTCTCCCCTGCCCGAAAGGGGCTGTCAGAGGGGAGGGTGGGCGTGGCAGGGGACAGGCCAGTCTCTTACAGGACAGTGTGCTGTGAAGGGTTTAGACATATTATTAGTGTCCTTCACGGCTCTTAATTGAATTTATTACTTCCCTTTAAAAACGATCTCATTTGAATTTCCCTTCGTGACTTAGTGGTTAACGAATCCGACTAATAACCGTGAGGCTGCGGGTTCAATCCCTGGCCTCACTCAGTGGGTTAAGGATCCGGCGTTGCCGTGAGCTGTGGTGTAGTTTGCAGACGCGGCTCAGATCCCGCGTTGCTGTGGCTGTGGTGAAGGCCAGCAGCTACAGCTCCTGTTAGACCCCTAGCCTGGGAACTTCCATATGCCGCGGGTGCGGCTCTAGATAAAAACGCAAAAAAGACAAACAAAAAAAGAAGTAAAAAAAAATAAAAACGATCTCATTTGAGAGCGTTTCAAATGTACAGAAAGGTGTCAAGACTATAATAAAAAATATCCATACACTCTTCACCAAGAGTGACCTATTGTTAATGTTTTAACTCATTTGCTTTTTCTTTTGTCCCTATTCTCTTTGGTATATACCTACTTTTTTTCCTGAACAATCTGATGGGTTACCCCTAAATAATTCAGTGTGTATTTCTTGTAAATTAGGACGTTCTCTCACATAACCGCAGTGTAGTCATCAACCTCTATAAATTTAACATTGACACAGTAGCAGTCAAGGGCTATGGTGGTAGGGTTTTTTGTTTGTTTTCTTTTTTCTTGCAGCAATTTTCAGAAACCTTAATGACTTCAATGTCTTTTAAGGCTCATAACATGACCTTCCTCTTGCCAGCTTTTTCTAAGTTTCAGCAGGAACAGGGCCTGGTAAGCAGATTCATTGGCTGGCTCTAAAGGACTGTTTTTAATGATGTTAATTTTGGACACAGTGACGGGGAAATAGCAGTGTGAAGCTAACTTCCTTCTTTAATTCCCCGAAAGTGCATCCTTTTCACCTTCATGGAATGCTCTCCCTCTTCAGCCTGGCTCAGAATCAGTGATTTTCCTCTCTCATGCCAACCTCAAGATCTTTTAAGGCAATTGAACCTCTTTCTAAAGCCTCCTCTGATACACGGATAATGGATACCAACTAAAAGCAAATCGAATGGTGGTGTTTTAGTTCATGTAACCATTTTCTGCTCTCTTCTGATTGTCTGTGTCTCATGTAGGAGTAAGGCTATGGCATGTTATAGGTATTACCATGATTCATGAGTAATCAACCTCCTTTAGGGTCAGAATAACTTTTAATCTTGCTGCCCACATGACTTATTGGAAAAAAAATATTAGGACTGGCCCCCAGGCACCAATATTTCTTTCCTTCATTCCTTCCACAAATTTGTTAAGCCCTTACTACATGCAAGGCCTGGGTCTGGAGCGGTTGATAAATAGTAATCAGACCCCCATTTCTGCTCTCAGACATCTCACAGCCTCTTGAGGAAGCAGATAAGCAGATCAACAATTACCATCTAGTTTCCGTCTTGCCAGGCCTGTGTGTGTGTGTACCCTGGTGATACCACAGAACTAAAGCAAGGAGGCGAGCTGACTGAGACGTTGCCAAGAGCCGTCATCAGAAAAAAAAAAAAAAGCTGTACACATGCTCATTCATTTCCCCCGTGTGGATTTACCTAAAGATTCCGTTTCAACAGAATCATTCCGTCCTAGCTTATCGGGGACCCTCTATATGCTAGTGACTGTGCAGAGTCTGGGGTTGCAGAAATGAACAGACTTTATAGCCTCTTCTTTTTTTCTTTTTGGCCGCCCTGTGGCATGTGAAAATTCCTGGGTCAAGGATCGAACCTGTCCCATAGCAGTGACCCAAGCCACTACAGTGACAATGCTGGATCTTTAACCTGATGTACCATAAGGGAACTCCCTGCTATGGCCTCTTCTTTTCACTGAGCTTGTTGTCTACTGGGGGAGACGGACATTTGTTCAGTCAACATGCATTAGGTGTCCTTGATACGAAAGATAGTATGGGCTGGGGTGTTGGAAGACACAGTTCTTGCCCAGATAGAAGTGAGTCGTTTCTTGTCTATTTGGGAGGGAGTCTCTGGAATGTTCCAGACAACATCTGCCTTCCAGAAGAGCAAGAGAACAACCTCTTAAGTTTCTCTAAAACATTAAAAAATGTCAGGCTTAGGATGGCCCTAAAGAAGGAGAAGACATATTTTCTTCAGAAGCTAGGTAGAATTTTATTAATCTGGGGAATATTAGTACATATGCATGGTTAAAAAAAATTTAATGCTGAAAAGTGAAATTTCCAGAGTTCCTGTCATGGCTCAGCAGTTAATGAACCAGACTATCGTCCATGAGGACACGGGTTCGATCCCTAGCCTCGCTCGGTGGGTTAAGGATCCGGCATTGCTGTGAGCTGTGGTGTGGGTTGTAGATGCAGCTGGGATCCTATGTTGCTGTGGCTGTGGCTGTGGCCAGCAGCTGTAGCTCCTATTGGACCCCTAGCCTGGGAAGCTCCATATGCCGTGAGTGCGGCCCTAAAAATACAAAAAAAAAAAAAAAAAGGTGAAATTTCCTTTCTATCCTGGCCTTCAGCCCCTCAATCCCCCCAACACCCAGGACAATCACTGTTACCGTTCTTTTGCCTCCTTAAAGAGAATGCGTGTACACACCTGCACACATCCCAGCTCCCCGCTTTCTTTTATGCACATGACCCTGCCCCTTGCTGTTTTCACTGAAACTATACATTATGGAGACTGCTCTTCTCTGTGAGCATAGAACTGCCTCCTCTTTTCAAGGGCTGCAGCACAGGCATGAACCACACTGTATTTAACCAGCCGCCCACTGACGGAATTTATGAGGCTTCCAGGCCTTTGCTATAACAACACTGCAATGGGCTGAGAAGTGAAATAAGGAGGAATAAAATTGTGTATAAAATGTATAATGTGATCAAGGTCAAATATTATTTTAGAAATAGGTAGACTTAACAATCTGTAGAAAACAGATTTCTACCAAAAAAACACATCCGAAGGTGCAAGGGCAGTGAATTAAAAAAAAAAAAGAAAGAAAGAAATAGGTCTGTTTATCACCAACTGGGTTTTGCAAGATAGGAAAATAAACACCCGGTCCTTAGCATAATATTGCTCGTGGAGGTGTAATGTGGTTTGCATGTACTTGAAAGAAAACGAGCTTGTATCAGGGTCATCCCCAAGGAGGGGCAGCACCAACACCCCACTCCTGCTTGGATGGGAATGATACCATTACCGCATGGGCAAGCCTACTGTGGTCACAGCGGGGGTGGCCTTGGAGGACCACTTAGGGACAGCACACATTGTCCCTGGGCAGGTACTAAGAGGGGTAAATGAGAGAACAGGAGGAGATGGAGCGGGGTATAAAGTTTGTAAAGACGTAAAATTAATAAGACAGGTTGAAGCCTCTTGTGGTTCAGCCTCTCATGGCTTCTCCTGCTGGTCCACTCAGCCTGATTGTCCAGCACAAGCTCTGCATCTCTGCTACCTCCCCCTATGCCACTAACATGTCAGCACTGCTGCCTGGAGGAAACCCACGACCAGGAGAAGGTCCGCCTCCCGGTTCTGAACAAGGCTGGCTTTGGAGCCCTTGGCACAGCGCCCTGCTAACTAGGGAGCTCCCCTGCCTTTATTATTGCCCTGCAGTGGGCAGCCCTCGCAATGTGTTTCCTGCAGGGAGAATTCCCAGAAGTAGAATTTCTATGTCAGGAGTTCCCGTCATGGCCCAGTGGTTAATGAATCCAACTAGGAACCATGAGGTTGCAGGTTCGATCCCTGGCATCGCTCAGTGGGTTAACGATCCGGCGTTGCTGTGAGCTGTGGTGTAGGTCACAGACATGGCTCAGATCCCGTGTTACTGTGGCTGTGGCATAGGCCAGTGGCTATAGCTCCGATTAGACCCCTAGCCTGGGAACTTCTATATGCCACGGGTGCGGCCCTAGGAAAGGCAAAAAGCCAAAAAAAAAAAAAGAAGAAGAATTTCTAGGTCAGCGTATACACAATGCTATATTTTGAAAGGTAATGTAAAATTGCCCTGCAAACATATTCATACCGATTTATACACCTGCCAGCCAAGTATGAGAGTCCATGCGTCTCTGCACTCCCCCTGCCCCATTCAGTGTGTTATCAGACTCTTTGATCTTTGATTATAGGATGAATTGTATCTGAAAAACCTCATTTGCATTTCTCTTATTATGAATGAGGTTGAATATCTTATGTTTAAAAGCCATCTGCTAGGGTTGCTGGGTTTTTTTTTTCTCATTGTAAGCTGTTGTTTTGGTGTTCTATGTAGGATCTCCTAATAGGTTTGTTCTTTTCTTTTTCCTACTGATTTACAGGAGCCCCTTGTGTATAAGGAAATCAGGTCTTTGTCTGATATGTGTTACAGTTGTTATTCCTCTGTTGACTGTGAGGTATTTTTCTCTTCCAGAAATTTTACATTGTGACATAGTTAAATTCATCATCTTTTCCCCCACTAATTTGGAATATTGTCTTTACCATATGGTAAAATGGGAGAGTAGAAGTCTTTCAAAGAGGACAGAACCAGGAGTTCCCATTGTGGCGCAGCGGTTAACAAATCCGACTAGGAACTATGAGGTTGCAGGTTTGATCCCTGGCCTTGCTCAGTGGGTTAAAGATCTGGCGTTATCATGACCTGTGGTATAGGTCACAGATGTGGCTCAGATCTGGCGTTGCTGTGGCTCTGGCGTAGGCTGGCAGCTACAGCTCCTGTTAGACCCCTAGCCTGGGAACTTCCATATGCTGCGGGTGCGGCCCTAAAAAGCAAAAAAAAAAAAAAAAAAAAAAAAAAAAAAAATGAGAGCGAGAGAACAGAACCAGCTGCTCTAGCTGGAATGAAGGGTACATGTGGAAATGAGTCTGGGGGGATCTTGGCGTGGCTGTGACTGAGCATTCCGCTTTGGGGGCAGCAGGAGCTGGGAGTGGTTCAGTCCTCGTCAAGACCATACATTTGATTTGACTGGAAACCTGTCATTGCAGACACTGATCACCTGGGAAGGTGATGCCCTCGTGTGCGTGCAGAAGGGGGAAAAGGAGAACCGAGGCTGGAAGCAGTGGGTCGAGGGGGACAAGCTGTACCTGGTAAGTCCCAGGGTCCACCCAGCTCTCCTCCGTTGTGCTTATACCAGCTGCGGGTTCACCCAGCCAGGAGCTTTGACAAGAAAAATAGCCCTGCCCTCTTCTCCTAAGCTCCAGCCAAACGCCTGTGGTCATATAGTCGGAAAGCCATTCTCGTCTGGCTCAGGGGACTCCGGGAGGAAACCTATGTGGCCGTTTCTGTGAAAGGCTGCAATTAAAACGAAAGTCCAAAATGCTGAGTTAGGAGGCCCAGATCCAAGGAGAAATGCAGGGAGCCTGTTAAAGACCAGCCGGGGAGAAGTGTGAGGCAGAGTTAAGATGCCCTGGAGGAGAGTAAGACTGGACCCTCTGAGTTTCATGAGCCTGAGAGGAGAGGGGTTGAGGTGGGGGCAGCTGGACCTGTGGACTGCCTCAGACCACAGGCACTGCCCTCTCATTGTAAGGTATGTCCACCCGGTCAGGTTAATTTGGCACCAGAACAGAGCAGTTGGAACAATTGCTGATATCCTTAAATAAATTATATCTGTCTAGTTAGCTTCATTTTTCACCAGCAATCTTTAGGATAATTGATGTGTCCAGCATTCACATAGTAAAAACTCTCTCACTCCTTGATGTAGTTACTCATTGGCTAAATGAACGTCTCATTCCATGAATGGTTCTTCATTCATTCATTCATTCATTCAATCGTTTACCTGTGGAGTCAGGCAGTTACCTGGCTCCAGTGTTAGTATTCAGGTCACAGGGTGCCCTTCAGAGCCAGCCTTGCCTCACCTGAGATCTTTATTTTCAGAGGCAACATCAGCTGGTGATGAGTGGGAGGCGTTCTCCATGTTTTCCATTGATGCTTTTCCCTATCAGCCTGGTTTGGATGGTGGATTTTTTTAAATTGTAGTACAAACTTCAACAGTTCCTGTGGCAAAGACAATGGATTCGTTGTCAACTGCAGTGATTTCTGGGGTTGTCCCCATATTCCTGATTTTTTCTCCTCCCCTGCAAAGGGTCATGAGGTGTGGATAAGGTCTGAGGGCCCCCTCTGTCTGGATGAAAGGCAGCATTTGTCTGCCCAGGAAAGCCCAGGGGGAGCCCTTCTGCCGTCCACACCCTGTAATTACCTTGGCTGCCACTAACCACGTTCTAATCCCCAGAAGCCAGAAAATCCACAGGGTGGAGAGACAGCTCACCAGGCCCTTGCTTTCCACGTGCTGGCCACCAGACCCTTCCTTCTTTCATGGCTTCGCTGCCTTTTATAAATTAAGCGATGTTGCTTTAATCACGAGAGTAGGAGAAATCCCGCCCAAGAGGGTAATTTCTTTGCATTTTTCATTTTTATAGTTGTTCAAGCTCGATTCAAGTGTCAAAATCGAATTACTGCTACCTGCAGGGCATGCCAGCTGATTGGGTCTCTGAGATGCTCTTTGCCCAGAATGAATAAAGTGTCTTCTTTATTCCAGCTCCACTCCCTCCCAACCCACAGTTGCCAAGAGAGCTGGGGATGGGCAGAGGGAGGGCCTGGCTGATTAGTCACTCACCTGCTTTCTGATGTTGTAGGAGCTGACGTGCGGTGACCAGGTGTGCCGTCAAGTGTTCAAGAAGAAATGATGGCCGGGGGGGGTCTAAGGAGCATGCACTCTACAGTCTCCAGGAAGAGTTTTCTGCTGGCTTTGAGAGAACAGCCACAGGGGCTCTCCCGCTCCTGACAGAGCCCACTGGGACATCTGGATGGGTTTTAATCAG
Source organism: Catagonus wagneri (assembly GCA_004024745.2). Lineage (NCBI taxonomy): Eukaryota > Metazoa > Chordata > Mammalia > Artiodactyla > Tayassuidae > Catagonus > Catagonus wagneri. Next base: position 1,021,937 of record PVHT021183692.1, on the reverse strand, counting down.
AATGAGTGTGTAACAATGACAGGCATAATCCTCCCTCTTTGAAAGCTGGCATTAAATGAAAAACCAAAATCACTCCCCTGCTTTGAAACCTTTTCATCTACCTCCCTTTATTTCGAGCACTGTCAGTTTTATCCACAAGCAGAAGAGTTGATTGCCTGCATGGTGGTTTTCTGTATGGCTTTTTGTTGTTTATTTTTTAGTTTAGCTTAGTTTGTTGTTAGTTATTTCATCTAGGGGGTTGTTTTACCTGGAAACATTCTCTGGCCAACACAGCATCCCCTACTCAGTCTTGGACATTGCCTGTTTGAGATTCATTCCTTTGGATAGCACATTGATTTCTCCAAGATTCTATTTTAAGAAGCAGATGATTTGTAGTTTGCAGACTGGCTGCCATGCAGAGAGGTTCCCAAACTCTGCCAGGTGGCCTGAGTTCAAGTCCTGCTGCTCCACGTCTTGGCTGGGAACATCATTTGGCCTCTTTATCCTTGCTTTCCTTTTCTATAAAATGAAGGAGACAAAAATAGCATCTTTTGGGATTTCCCTTCGTGGCTTAGCGGTTAATGAACCTGACTAGGATCCATGAGGATTATCAAACCCATGAGTGTGTTTGATCCCTGGCCTCGCTCAGTGGGTTAAGGATCCAGCGTTGCGTGAGCTGTGGCACAGGCTGGCAGCTGTAGCTCCAATTCCACCCCTAGCCTGGGAACTTCCATATGCCATGGGTGTGGCCCTAAAAAGAAAAAAGAAAAGAAGACAAAAAACAAAAGGCATCTCTTCTATTGGGTCACTGTGAGGATTAAGCGAGGTAATACACACAGAGTGCTTAGAACTGGACCTGGTGCACAGTAAGGGCTCCGTGCCTGTTAGCTCTGGTCATTACGTGGAGTCACTCCCTTCCCAACCCCAGGGATCCAGATAAGTGGATGCTCAGTGGCAGTAGGTCAGTACCTCCAAGGCCTCCTGGTGCTTCTAGAATATTAGGTTCACTGTTCTGAGCAGCATTGTATTTTCCTGCTGGATAGACCAGTGGGATAGTGCACCTGGAACAGCAGAGTAGGGAGTAGGGGTGGGTTTATGGGAGATCATTCATGGAGTCCTAGGAAGACACTGCAGGTCAAAGCCATCTCCTAACCCCTCTGTGGCAGGGCCTGGAATCCCACCATTAGGCAAGCATTGCCTTTGTTTTTTTTTTTTTGTCTTTTTGCCTTTTATGTAGAGCCGCACCCGCGGCATATGGAGGTTCCCAGGCTAGGGGTCTAATCAGAGCTGTAGCCGCTGGCCAATGCCACAGCCACAGCAACGCCGGATCCGAGCCGCATCTGCAACCTACACCACAGCTCAGGGCAACGCCGGATCCTTAACCCGCTGAGCGAGGCCAGGGATTGAACCCGCAACCTCACAGTTATTAGTCGGATTCGTTAACCACTGAGCCACGAAGGGAACTCCAAGCATTGCCTTTGAAAAGTAGATTGATGGCGGAAAGGGTGGCTGGTGGTATTAGCACAGTCTATTATGATTTGAATGATCATTGATCCCAAACATCCTAAATGAAGTTGGGGATGGAGTGAAAGGCTGAAAGCTGCCCACATGACCCAGGGCCAGCCTTGGCTCAAGACCCGGCAAGCTGTACCCCCCCCCAACAACCACGCCATGACCAGGCCAGTGCCTGGAGCCTTCCGTTGGCTGGGGGCCTGGAGGAGGTGGGGGTCCTCCCACGGGTGCTAGGGAGGGGGAGCCTCGGGAGGGGGAGTGCAGGCCCATCACCTGGTGCAGGCCGGGGGCCAGATGGAAGGACTGGTGAAGCAGACCCCTTGTTTCCTGCTTCCCAGAAGTCTCCCCAGTAGCCCCGGGTCCCCGAATGACCACCCCCCAGTCTTGCCTTTGCCCACCACAGCCTCAAATGACCCTCTCCTTTGCCCCTCAAGAAAACCCTATTGAATAAGAACCTTGGGACTAGCTATAACACGTTCTGCCCATGTAAGAGGTTACATTTATTAGTAACTTTTGATCCCAGCTTTTGCAAAGTATATTCTAGGGAATGTTAGCCACCCAAATTTCCGTGAAAAGGTTCATGGTCAAATGAACTTCGGATATGCTGAGAACTATACTATCTTCTTAGAAAGGCGCTGTGAGAGTTAGTGTCTTTAAAGCCCTGAAAAGTCCTGTAGCAAAGAGGCCTGGCCTTAAGCCCCAGGATCCCCTTCACCTTGCAGCGTTTCCTGTCCACAAAACACTGTATTCATGCCCTCATGAGAGAGAACAAACAGTATCATTTAAAACTCCTGTTTTCCAAGGAGGATTTTCTCATTCTATTTTTTTCCACAAATGAAGAGTAACTGAATTACTTTACACAGAGTATGAAAGACTGACCGTGGCTGTATTCATTCTACTGATCACTCTTTTTCAACTAAGATGCATTTGGAACTGAACTTGGAAGCATTCAAACTGAAGGTGCCCATATTAAAGCCAGGGCAGATATTTGGGTCCAGGGCCTGTGTCCCAGTCCTGCATTCAAAGTGAATGATATAGGCCAGTCGCCTGCCTCCTATCTCTGTTTCTTGGGCCTATTTCAAAACCTAAACTTGGGAGTTCCGTGGTGGCTCAGCAGGTTCAGGACCTAGCCTTGTCGCTGCTGTGTCTCTAATTACTGCTGGGGTATGGGTTCAATCCTTGGCCTAGGATCATAGGCATGGCCAAAAATAATAAAGAAACCCAAATCATGACATGAATGCCTTACCCCAGTACTGACAAGGCTGTCTGGGGACAGAGTGGAAGGTGTGTTGGTGGGAAAGATTTTCAAACCTTCAGAATCCCTGCCTCCGCAGGGTGCTATGAAAGAGACTGGGGTTAACTGTAACTAAGAGGGTCTGCTCTTGAAAGTTAAAAAAACCTGTTGCATGAAAATCTCAGCTCACAAATGGATGTGTGTGTCAGCTCTTGGATCACATCTGGCCCTACTGCTTTCCAGCTGTGTGACAGACTGGCTCTTACTTCCCCTCTTTGAGCCTCTGTTTCTCTGTCTGCAAAATGAGGAATACGGACCCTGAATCATAAGGAGCAGTCAGGACTGACGATCCTAGCACAGTGACTGAAATAACAGTCAAGACCGTTATTCTGTCAGCGCTCTGTATCCAGTGGTTCTGAATTCAGATCCACAGTCAGTTGAATCCGTGAGTTTAGAACCTGTGAATATGAAGGGTCAACTGTACTTTTGCTATTTTATGTAAGGGATTTAAGCATCTGCAGATACCCAAATCCCCCAGATACCGAGGGATGACTACATGCGTGCATATACATGCATGTATGTACGTGTATGCATGCACACACGAATATACACATTCTCCACCCTAACCCCGCATAATTGTACATACATAGGTGATGAGTTAGTGATTCCCTCCATGAAATCGCTTGGCTTTCTAAAGCTTTAACACTGAGGTCCTTACTATAATACTCGAATGTGAAGCTCACCAGGAGGACTTACTGAGAACACAGATCCCTGCTCCCTCCCCGCTCAAGCTCAGCTCTAAGGTCACGGGCAGGAGCCAGGCACATATGTTGTTACAAGCTCCCCAGGTGAAGGCCCTCAGGTGCTTGGGAAGCATACCCACAAACGTTCAGGTAAAGCATGATTCCCCCCCCCTTTTTTTTTTTAATTTTATTGGAGTATAGTGGACTAACGATGTTGTATTCGTTTCAGGTGTACGGCAAAGTGAATCAGTCACCCGTTCTTTTTTCCCATGTAGGTTATTACAAATTATTGAGTAGATTTTCCATGATGTGATTCACTTTAAACATGCACGTGTCACTCTCAAGCAAAAACCTGGTCCATCTTTGCAGGTGGCCAAAGGTGACATGAACCACCCATCAACCTCTGCACTACAGGGTATCAGGGCCCTGCCTGTGTGGCTGAGCCTGTAAGAGAAGCGACGTCACACTCTCTGGAGCAGCTTGTGATAGGAGAGGCACTGGAGGCTGGCAGTGGCGTATGGGGACAGAGCACAGTGGAGAAGGAAGGCGCACGAGCAAAGGCAGGAGGGAGAAAACGGCAGAGAGGGCTGGGGAACAGCGGGAGGGCAGCACCTGCCCCTGACCGTAAGTGAGGATGCTGGGCAGGAAGGTCATTACTCACCCAAGTTAGGCTGTGAACCCCTTGCTGGACTTTCGCAGGAGGATCACGGGAGCCAGTGACAGTTTCTGAGCGCCAAGGGATGTGATCCGACTCATGGACCAGCAGCAATGCTCAGGCACTGTTGGCAGGCCAGGTGGAGGTGGGGAAAGGGACTCAGGTTCACCTGATCAGAGGCTGTTGCGTTAAAGTCATTCACGGGAGAAGCAGTGAGGGACCCACGTCGGTGCCCCGGAGCGGTTGCGGGAAAGAAGAGAGGGAACTTGAGAAGTGCTGGGAGGGGGCCCTCTGCTTCATGATGGGTGCATGAAGCGCTCAGAGGAGGTGAGGCAACAGGATGCTGCGAGTCTGGGGAAGACGGAGAAGGAGAAGAGGGGGCCGGAGAAAAGGTCATGGGTTTGGGTCAGGCCTGCTGCACGTGAGGTGGCAGAGCAGTGATTGCAAAGACCTGCCTGCCTCTCCCATTGCCCACTGCCACCCTCCGATGGTTGAGTGTCACCCTCCTTCATCTTACCTCACTGCTGGGGTGGGAGGCTGGGTGGGGCTGAAGATGCCCAACTGCCACAGACACTTCTGAGGCCAGAAAGCGATGATGACACCAGAGGACAGGAGAAGGAGAAGGGAGAGAATAGGAGGAAAGTGCGGGACACGGGAGGGAAAAGGAGGGGAGGGGAAGGGAGGGGAAGGAGGAGGAGGAGGGTTACCTTAAATAACCAGGTACACAGGTCACAGCCAGAGAAGCAATGACTGATACACACCCCAAGGACTTTCTCTAGTTTTGTATCTTCACCCCCCAACCCCCCCACACAGGAAGACTTCTTTAAATACAATCAGCAAGTCAACACAGAGCAGGTGTACTTACGGGCACTCAATAGGTTTGGCCTGGGTCCTTAATAAGTGTTCAAGGGGAAGATACTACTGGGCCTTTTTTAGGCATCTTGTTGATGCTGGAACGCTTTCCAGAAATGGGATAAAGGAGACTGTTTCAAAGAGGAAGACGCTGAGGCTCTGACTGCATCCCATACTCACCTAAGCCCCCACAGCTGGTAAGTCATAGGGGCAGAATTTGAACCTGGCCGGGTCTGTCTCCTCCTTGGAGGAGGTGGCCCCTGGCAGGGCAGGTGGCTCTCCCTCTTCCTATACGTCCAGACCCCCCCCCCCCAGCAGGCTCTGGACTCCTGGCATGATCAGAGACCACGAATGTAATTTCTTCCCGATCATTTGAAATCAGGTTTTATTTTTCTTAAATCAACATTCACTTTAAGTCTCTTCCAAGATGAATTCTACTGCGGACAGGACATCTGTCATTGGAAGAGACTCCTTTGCATTCCCCCGGGGTGGGGGGGTTGGGTCCTGCCTCTGTGCAGAGCCTGACAGAACTGATGGACGGAGCAGGCTTCCTGGAACTGATGTTTCCACTTGAACCGGCTCCTTTCCCTTGTGATTTGTGACTGTTTAGAAGGCAGAGGTTGGGGATCTTTCATGTTGGCTCACTGATTACACTGGTCATGCAGATGGATCCCATGAGAAGCTGGGGCTTAAGAAAATGAAATAGAAATGAACTAGACAGAAGTTTCAAGATTTGGTTACAAATTTTTTAGGGGCTACCCTCACTTCAGTTGCTTCTCGTGCTTTCGGTTTGCTAAGGTTGTGGGAAGTGAAGGGGGACCAAGGAGAAAGCCTGGGAAAGGTGATCAAATTCCACCTTTTCTGGAGTATTTTAACAGAACATGCACTCAGCCAGGAAGAGATTAGCAAGCTCCTGTGGTGGTCAGAGGCTGCAGACACATCTGGGTGTGTCTGCTCCGATCAGGGAAACAGCTATGCTAGGCATCTCTCACAGAGAGGATTCAGTACAGGGAGTTGCTTACTCAGAAGATGGGAAAGCTGAGAAGCCTGGGAGGAGACATGAAGCAGCTGGGAGCTTGGCAACAGCAGGAAGCTGCTGGTACCACCCAGAGGGACAGATGGATCAGGAGGAAGGTGGTTATCACAAGCCAGCTGCCAGGCAGGGCTGGACCATCGCAGGAGACAAAAAACAAAACAGAAACACCCCCAAAACAGAAAAGGGAGAAGAAATGGAGAAACACCCTGGCTTCTCCTTTCTTCCCACTTTCCAATCTCCCATCAGTGCTCCCACAGGTAGAAATTAGCCTGAAGCCTGCTGCCAGGAATCCTGGGAAATGTAGTTTCCAGCGGGGCAGAGCAACTCAGGGAAAGAAGACAGCGTCTGCCAGCAAATGGGCACCGAGGGGCACTCAGGGGAGAAATCCCCCAGCCATTCCCTTCAAGAGCTTCCAGTCTGATTCAGGCCACCTCTGAAGTAAAGGGAAGAGGGGAGGGGGTCGTCGTCAACTGACCCCTCCTCGTGTTACACGGGAGCCAGGTGTTCTCCATACATACCATAGCTCTCTTAATCCTCAACGCAACTTTGCACGGCAGTACCATCCCCACTTTACACACAAGGAAACTGAGGCTTGTCAGGGTAGAGAGGGTGACAGCAGGGACATCGCAGAGGCAGGGTTTGGACACGGCTTCACAGAGCCCAGGCTCCTGATGGCATTCCTAATGCCTGTGTCTGCCTTACTCTGACATCCATTATTAGTTTTTGGGCAAATGTGACCTTTTCCAAAGGCAGGCAAACCTTAATCCCAATCTTAAAGGACAATGACGTTAATAAAAGAAAGCACTTACTGAATTGAAACAAAACGGACTATTTTCTTTGTCTTACTTTTAACTCCTATTAAGGATTTAAAAGCTCAATGGAATTGTTTTCTTTTATTAAATTTCACTTTTTACGCTTAAAAAGCAATGGAAACCTCTTTTAAAGTTTCCCAGAGCCCAGATCCTTAGTTATCCACAATCCCTTAGTGGCTCTGGGCAAATAGGAGCTGTTGAGTGACCCTGAACCTCCACTTTGCAGTAATTTTCACAGCTGTAATTTATCAGTATTTGCAGTTCTTGTTCATTGTCATTCCCATCCTCCTGAATCACAAATTCTGCAAGGACAGAGGTTCTGGTTTGCGTCCTGCTCTTACAGCCTCCAGGGCCTGCTGCTGCCTCTGTCCTTTGCCTGTGGGCATTGCAGACACAGCCAGGAAGAGTTTATCAGACACACTGGTGCCAGGGCCTGTGACAGAGGCTGCCATTTCTTGTCATCAACCTATTCGTTCCAGGAGTATTTGTGATCATCTACTCTGAACTAGGCCCAGCGGCCAGGCCCTGACAGAACAGAGGAAAGCAAAGCAGCCATGTGGGAACACCCCACTCCCACATTGGTTGTTTCTGAGCCTCATAGGCTTGCAAGGCAGGCATCACTAGCCTCATTTTAGAATTGAGGCTCCATCAGGGTGAGAAGGATTCCTAAGGCACACCCCTGATTTGGAAGCGACAGGGCCAGGAATCTCACCACCTCTCCCTGCCGGACTCTGCCCCCTTCTTACTACTGGGCGGGGTGGGAGATGGAGGGAGAAGCCGCAAATTAACTAGAGAAATCAGACGATGCTGTAGCTTTATGTGTTTCCCATAATAAGAGAAGACACTAAAAGGCCTTATAGTCCACTAGCAGCAGTTGAACAAGATCTTGTCTGTAAGGCCCTTAACCCAGTGCTTGGCAGGTAACAGTCACACAACAAAGACAATAATTAAGCAGTCTTTAATTAGTTTTTTAAAAAATGGGACCATGTTTTACAACCAAAAAGGAATCATTTTGACCCCCAGGGGACATTCCACATTGTCTGGAGGCTTTTTTTTTTTTTTTTTTTTGTGATTATAACTAGAGGTGGGGTGCTACTGACCTCAGATGAATGGAGACCAGAGATGCTGGTAAACATCCTACTCACACACAGGACAGCCCCCCCAAAAGAACATTGTGACCCCAAATGCCAGTAGTGCAGAGGATGAGAAGTTGGTCTCATGGGGACTTTTGCTGCATCTTTAGTTATTTTTTGTAACATTTTCAGTGGACACAGAGAGATTGATTATGTGGTTGATAATCTAGAATTAGCTGGAAAACTTCTTGTAAATGAAGTATAGGATTAGTCTGCTTTATCTCACCTTCGCAGACAGGATTTGGGTGTTGCCACTGCTGGGTTTATCTCATGCACCTCTGTCTTTTTGGATCTCTTGGGGACCTTGCAAGAAGTGGACAAGAACGGCGTTCCTGTCGTGGCTCAGGGGAAATGAATCCGACTAGGAACCATGAGGTTGCGGGTTCGGTCCCTGGCCTCGCTCTGGGTTAAGGGTCCAGTATTGCTGTGAGCTGTGGTATAGGTCGCAGATGTGACTCAGATCCCGTGTTGCTGTGGCTGTGGCCTTGGCTGGAGGCTACAGCTCTGATTAGACCCCTAGCCTGGGAACCTCCATATGCCACAGGTGCAGCCCTAAAACGATAAAAGGCAACTGAAAAAAAAAAAAAGGGAATTGGACAAGAAATGATTCTTTGCAAAAAGAGTCAGGATGCCCAAGACCTAGTTCTTATTTTTAAGTTCCTATCGCCCCCTCCGAGTTCCTTCTCTCCCTATCACAGGCCTGGAGGCCCCTCTTAGCCCCATTAAGACCTTTGGGAAATGTTAACGCACTTCCAATAATGGGAAACCTGAAAGCCAGCGCCGCGTGACATGAGCCCAGCCAGATTAGGATGTATTCAAATCCCTTTAGACTTAAGGAACAATGGCCTTGTCAGAATTGTAGGGATAATTAGAGAACGTGGTGGTGGTGCCGCTTTCTCTAATCAGGGGGCGGTTCTGGGCCCGGAGAGGCATCAGCCAGAAACCACGGCATCTTCTCTGATACGTGGGGCTGCAGAAGGACTTCCAGAGTCCTGACTCTACTCCCTTTACTCCACCTTGACCAGACGTCAGGGTTCCTAGTTTGTTGTATGCCAGTTGCATCTCAATAGCGCTTTTTTCCGAACTTTTAAAAATTTTATGGGAGTTCCCTTCGTGGCTCAGTGGTTAACGAATCCGACTAAGAACCACGAGGTTGCGGGTTCGATCCCTGGCCTTGCTCAGTGGGTTAAGGATCCGGCATTGCCGTGAGCTGTGGTGTAGGTTGCAGACGCGGCTCGGATCCCGCGTTGCTGTGGCTGTGGGGAAGGCCGGCGGCTACAGCTCCTGTTAGACCCCTAGCCTGGGAACCTCCATATGCCGCGGGTGCGGCTCTGTGTAAAGGCAAAAAGACAAAAAAAAAAAAAAAATTTTATGGAAGTATAGTTGATTAACAATGTTACGTTAATTTCTGCTGTTCAGCAAAGCGATTCAGTTATTCATATACACATATCCATTCTTTTTCAGTTTCTTTTCCTTTGTAGGTCATCACAGAAGAGTGAGTCGAGTTCCCTGTGCTATACAGCGGGTCCCCACTGACCATCCATTCCATGTATGATAGTGAGCATATGCCAGTCCCAAACTCCCAATCCATCCCTCTGCCCCATCTTACCCGTTTGGTAACCATAAATTTGTCTTCAAAGTCTGTGAGTCTGCTTTGTAAATAAGTTCATTTGTATCATTTTTCTTAGCTTCCACATATAAGTGGTGTCGTATGGTATGTATCTTTGTCTGACTTATTTCATTCAGTGTGGTAATCTCTAGGTCAGTCCATGTTGCTGCAAATGGCATTATTTCATTCTTTCTATGGCTGAGTAATATTCTTGTGTGTGTGTGTGCGTGTGTGTGTGTGTGTGTGTGTGTGTGTGCCTGCGCGCGTGCCACATCTTAATCTGTTCCTCTGTAAATGGACATTTAGGTTGCTTCCTCATTTTGGCTATTGTAAATAGTGCTTCAGTGAACATTTGGGTGCATGTATCTTTTCAAATTATGGTTTTCTCTGGATCGATGCCCAGAAGTGGGATTGCAGGATTCTATGGTAGTTCTATTTCTAGTTTTCTGAGGAACACCCATACTGTTCTCCATAGCGGCTATGCAAAATTTACATTCCCACTGACAGTGTAGGAAGGTTCCACTTTCTCCACACCCTCTCTAGCATTTATTGTTTGTAGACTTTTTAATGATGATCATTCAGAACAGTATGGGGGAGTTCCCGTTGTGGCTCAGTGGTTAACGAATCTGACTAGGAACCACGAGGTTGTGGGTTCGATCCCTGGCCTTGCTCAGTGGGTTAAGGATCCGGCGTTGCCGTGAGCTGTGGTGTAGGTCGCAGGCGCGGCTTGGATCCCGCGTTGCTATGGCTGTGGTGAAGGCCGGCGGTTACAGCTCCTGTTAGACCCCTAGCCTGGGAACCTCCATATGCCGCGGGTGCGGCCCAAATAAGGCAAAAAAAAAAAAAAAAGAACAGTATGGGGATACTTCACTGTAGTTTTGATTTGCATTTGTCTAATAATTACCAACGATGAGCCTTTTTTAATGTGCCTTTTGGCTACATATGTCTTCCTTGGAAAAATGTCTGTTTAGATCTGCCCATTTTTTTGATTGGATTGTTTGAGGTTTTTTGGTACTGAGCTTCATGGGTTTGTACATTTTGTCAGTCACTTCATTTGCAAATATTTTCTCCCATTCTGTAAACTGTTTTTTCATGTCGTTTAGGGTTTCCTTTCCTTTCCTTAAAAAAAGCTTTTGAGTTTAATTAGGTCCCATTTGTTTATTTTTGGTTTTATTTTCATTACTCTAAGAGGTGTATCTAAAAAGATATTGGATTTATGTCAGAGTGTTCTGCCTATGTTTTCCTCTAAGAGTTTTATAGTATCTGGTCTTATATTTAGGTCTTTAATCCATTTTGAGTTTATTTTTATATATAGTAGTAAAGAATGTTCTAATTTCATTCCTTTACATGGAGCTGTCCAGTTTTCCCAGTACCACTTATTGAAGAGATTATCTTTTATCCATTGTATATTCTTGCCTCCTTTGTCATAGATTAATTGACCACAGATGCATGGGGTTATTTCTGGGCTTTCTAGTCTGCTCCATCCAGTACCATAGTGTTTTGATTATTGTAGCTTTGTAGTTTAGTCTGAGATCAGGGAGCCTGATCCCCACCTCCCAACCCCACCCCACCCCTGCCAACCTCCTTTTTCTTTCTCAGGACTACTTTGGCTATTCGGG
>PVHT021183692.1:931785-1009753 GCA_004024745.2 Catagonus wagneri | reverse complement strand
GTGGAGCTCCTGCACACAAGCCCCGCTGGCCTTCAATGCCAGATGCTCCGGGGGCTCTTTCTCCCTGTGCCCGATCCCCAGGCGTGGGGTTTTGACGTGAGGCTCAGAATTCTCAGTCCTGTAGCTGAGTCTCTGTGATGCAGTTACTTTCCAGTCTGTGGGGCTTCCCACCCGGGAGGTATGGGGTTGCTTCTATCGCATAATCGCCCCTCCTACCTCTTGATATGGTCTCCTTTGTCTTCTGGAGTAGAATATCTTTTTTGGAAGTTTACAGTCCAGTTGGTTGAAGGCTGCTCGGCATTTGTTTGTAGTTTTGCTGTTTTTCGGGAGAGAAGTTTAGCTCCAGTCCTTCTATTCCGCCATCTTAATCCAATCTCGGTTGTCACCGTTTTTAAATGTCTTTCATTGGTATCTTTTTAAAAATTTTTATTTTTATTTATATTTTATGTATGCATGTATGTATGTATTTATTTTTTTATTTTGCTTTTTAGGGCCATACCCAAGGCATTTGGAGGTTCCCAGACTAGAGGTAGAATTGGAGCAACAGCTGCCAGCCTACACCACAGCCACAGCAACACAGGATCCTAGCCATGTCTGTGAGCTACACCACAGCTCACGGCAATGCCAGATCCTTAACCCACTGAGTAAGGCCAGGGATCGAACCCACAACCTCACGGTTACTAGTGGAATTTGTTTCTGCTTCGCTACAACAGGAACTCCTCTTTCATCAATATCTTATAGTTTTCAGAGTATAGATCATTTGCCTCAGGTATGTTTATTCCCATGTATTTTATTCTTTTTGATGCAATGGGGTTGTTTCCTTTATTTCGCTTTCTGATCTTTCATTGTTGGCATATAAGAATGCAAGAGATTTCTGTGTATTAATTTTGTATCCTACAACCTTACTGAATTCATTGACGAGCTCTAGCAGTTTTCTGGTAGTATCTTTAGGATTTTCTAGGTATAGTATTATGTCATCTGCAAACAATGACAGTTTTGCTTCTTTTCCAATTTGGACTCTTTTTATTTCTTTTTCTTCTCTGATTGTCATGGCTAGGACTTCCAAAACTCTTTTGAATAAAAGTGGTGGGAGTGGATATCCTTGTCTTGTTCCCGATCTTAGAGAATATGCTTTCAGCTTTTCACCATTAAGAGTGATGTTAGCTGTGGGTTTGTCATCTGTGGCTTTTATTATGTTGAAGTAGGTTCCCTCTGCCCACTTTCTGGAAGTTTTTTTTTTTTTAATCATAAATGGGTGTTAAATTTTGTCAAAAGCTTTTCCTGCATTTATTGAGATGATCATATGATTTTTATCCTTCAATTTGTTAATCTGGTGTATCACACTCACTGATATTGAAAAATCCTTGCATCCCTGGGATAAATCCCACTTGATCATGGTGTATGATCCCTTTATGTATTGTTGGATTCAGTTTGCTAGCATTTTGTTGAGGGTTTTTGCATCTATGTTCATCAATGATATTAGCCTGTAATTATCTCTCTTTTTTTGTGTGTGGTATCTTTTTCTGACTTAAGTATCAGGGTGGCGGTGGCAATGGAGACTCTTTTTTCTTTTCTTATTTAAGTCAAGACTCTACAGTGGGAACCTGGTTATAACTCTGGCTATAGAGGTAAGGATTTCAATAACATTCATAGAACTGAAGCCAGGAGGAGCCTTAGTTGTCATCTGACACCCCTCCCAAGCCAGAGAAGGGACTTGCTAAGATGGTTTGGTGATCAGGAAACTGGGACTCAAATTCAGATTTCCTGACTTCTGCTCCAGAACACTTCCCAATTACAGTGGGACCTAAGGAGAATAACTTCCTCATTGAAGTCCATGCAGCCCCCTCCCATGCTCTTATTTCCCAATAGGGAGAAATTACAAGGCACAGCCTCGGGTTAGGGGTCACTGAAAGGGCCACCTGACACTCATGAAGCAGTTTCCAGTTTGTATGGCATTTTCATACTTGTCACTTGTTTAATCTTCATAAGAACCAGGAGTTCCCATCGTGGAGCAGTGGAAACAAATCCAGTAGGAACCATGAGGTTGTGGGTTCGATCCTTGGTCTTGTGCAGTGGGTTAAGGATCTGGTGTTGCCATGAGCTGTGATGTAGGTCACAGATGCGGCTCGGATCCTGCATTGCTGTGGCTGTGGTATAGGCCGGCAGCTGTAGCTCTGATTGAACCCCTAGCCTGGGAACCTCCACATGCTGCAGATTCAACCCTAAAAAGACACACACACACACACACACACACACACACACACACACACACACACACAAATCTTCATAAGAACCAGGAAGCCAAGGCAGGTTGTATTAAAATCCCTTGTCAGATGAGGAAATAGGCACAGAGGGGTCAAGTGGCCTTTCCACATTTATTTGGGTCCCAGGAAAACCAAAAGGTAGGATAACCTCCTGGGTGCCCAGAAATCCCTGGTGCCCACCCCCCCGCCATGTTTGGGAGCCTCCCTTTGAAAATGCAGAGAAGGAGCCCTGAAAGAACAAGGCACTCCGTGGCCTGGACCTTGGGCATGTTAATGGCCAGAGGAGCCTCGAGCCACTTGCTGGCCCCTGGGAAGGGAAGCTTCCTTGTCCAGGGCAAGGTGGGTGGAATGGATAGTCCTTGACTCTGGTTCTCCCATCAGGATAGAAAGAAGAAAGAGAAAAGGCCACACAGACACACACACACCCTCCCCGCATCCCTCCAGGAGCAAAGGTTAAGCCCCAGAGCACACAAGTGGACTCTGTCCCTTGGCTACTTTGAAAACCAGCTTGTCTGATGCTGTTTCCAATCCCTTATTTTGCCCAAACATCAACAGGGAAACTTCTTGCAAGGAACCACATCTTCCACAGGACCTGTCGGTTGACGTTTCAGCTGGCAGCGCCTGTGCTGACCCGCCCTGGCTCTACTTGGAGGGGCTTCACTGCTGTGTTGCCTAGTGGGGTGGGATGCTGCCCCAGCCTCTCTGCATAGGAATGTCCTTCCCCCTCCCTCCTCCCTGTCCCCTGCCTGTCACACCCACATGAGGAGGACTTTGTCATTAACTGATAGTGGGGAGTTGCGATAGAGGTGGGGAGGGAAAAGGTGAAAATTCAGGGAAGGGGAAGACCTGGGCACCATGGGGGCCACTGGTTGGCTGCTAAGGGCAGGGGGCTGGGGACGAGTCTAGCACCCAAGTTCTAGGACTGTCCTGGAACATGTGTTGGGATTGTCCTTGGGTTCATTGTTATGTACCAGTTCTGCACAGAACAAAAACTCAATTGCCTCTGGGCCTCTATGGCGTTCTAGACCACAAACAGGCTTTAAGTAGGCAAACAAGCTGTGCTGGTTCTCTACCTATTTGACCTTGAGTCCATTTCTTAACCTCTCTGAGCCCTTTTCTGGCAAGTAGGTAGACTAATCCACGTCCAACTTTTAAGATTTCCAAGGGTCTTTACGAAACTAGAGGATGTCACTGTCCTAAAATCCCAGGCGTGCTTCCTGCCTGCCAGTGAGGAATTAGGACATGCTGAGGGGACACTCCCCTACCCAAACCACAGTTCTCCCCTGCTCCCCCTTCAGGACCAGTCTCAAGTTTGTCCCGGGACCCACCCAACTCCAGAGGGAAATTGCGTTATTGGTTCTGGGGAGCCCTAAGTTGCCCAGTCAGGCTAAAGGGAAAGACTCACATTTCCTGGTTGGGGCAGGGGGCTCTTGCCTGCATCCCCCACCCTCACCAGAAGACAGCTACTAGCTATTTTCTTTATGGTCATCTTGAGACTCTGAAGAAAACTGTCTTAGGAGGGTGTCCACGGCAAGGATAGAGCTGAGACACAAGGACCGCCTGCATTCTTTTTTTAAATTGAAATGTAGTCGATTTATAATGTGCTAATTTCTAATGTACAGCAAAATGGCCTCACATACATACATCCTTTTTTATATATTTCTTTCTATTATGGTCTACCCCAGGAGAGTGGATATAGTTCCTTTTGCTATACAGTAGGACCTCATTGCTTATCCATTCTAAATGTAATAGTTTGCATCTATTAACCGCGAACTCCCAGTCCATCCCACTCCCTTCCCCCTCCTACTTGGCAACCACGAATCTGTTCTCCATGTCTGTGAGTCTGTTTCTGTTCTGTAGATGGGTTTGTTTGTGTCATATTTTAGATTCCACATATAAGTGATAACATATGGTATTTGTCTTTCTCTTTCTGACTTCACTTATTATGAGAATCTCTAGTTGCATCCATGTTGCTGCAAATGGCATTATTTTGTTCTTTTTATGACTGAGTAGTATTCCACTGTGTACATGTACCACATCTTCTTAATCCAGTCATCTGTCCATGGACATTAGGTTGTTTCCATGTCTTCACTATTGTGAGTAGTGCTGCAATGAACATAGGGGTTCATGTATCCCTTTGAATGATTGTTTTATCCAGGTATATACTCAGGAGTGGGATTGTTAGATCATATGATCATTCTATTTTTAGTTTTCTGAGGAACCTGCACACTGTTTTCCATAGTGGTTGCACTGACTTACATTCCCACCAACAGTATAGAAGGGTCCTCTTTTCTTCCTTTTGTTACTTGTAGAGTTTTCAATTATGGCCGTTCTGACCAGCGTGAGGTGGTACCTCATTGTAGTTTTGCATTTCTCTAATAATCAGTGATGTTGAGCATATTTTCATGTGCTTACTGGCCATCTGTGTATATTCTTTGGAGAACTGTCTCTTTAGGTCTTCTGCCTATTTTTCGATTGAGTCGTTTTTTTGTTATTGTTGAGTTGTATGAGCTTTTTGTATATTTTGGAGACAAAGCCTTTGTCAGTTGCATCATTTGCAACTATTTTCTCCCATTCTGTAGGTTGTCTTTTTGTTTTCTTAATGGCTTTCTTTGCTCTGCAAAAGCTTGTTAAATTTAATTAGATCCCATTTGTTTATTTTTATTTCTGTTGTCTTGGAAGCTTGCCCTAAGCCCTGCATTCTTGATGACATCATTGAGCTACGTGTAGTCCCTCACCTGGGGCCTGCCTGTCTTACCCCTGGACTTCTAGAATTGTGAGAGAACAAATAGCCCTACCTTCCAAGAGTGTTTGCATTGGAGTTTCTGAGACTTGCTACCCAAGCATCTTAACGGAGGGCATCTTTCTCATAGAAGCCACTGAAGCTGGTGCAGGTGCTGATGGGAACAGTCACATTTCTCCTCACACACTAGGAGGCAAAGTAGCCTACGGTGGTGGAACAGAGTGAGGTCACCCTCTGCCCCCCAACCCAGGATCAATGGTCACTCTCAGCCCACCTTAGGTCCTTGATTGCTTGTCCAAATCTCTGCTTCTATTCTGTTCCTGAGTCTTCTCTAGATCTGGAATGACCCCTGGACCCTGACCCGGCAGGCCCCCAGACCCTTTCCCTAGTGGGCAGGCTTCTCCCTGTTGGGTCTGCACACTTTGCCTCTGCTCAGTCCCCCACCTAGTGACTCAGGGGCACCCTCTGTCTTACAAGAAGCCCCACCCCTACCCTGGGGTCAGTGACAGTCACAGAAGGGCTTCAAATAGTAAGAAAGACATGTTTTATAGCTCCACATCTAGAAAGACCCTTTGGGAGGCTGTGTGGATAATGGGTCATAAAGTGGGCCCTAACCCTAACCATAACCCTAACCCTAACCCTCAAGACCCAGGGTCTATGCACAGCTGATGAATTGATAGATCTTCTCTGGAGTCCCAGCTTTGACACGGAGCCATCCTTTTGAATGGAATAGTAAATATGTAGTAATGAAGACTACATTTTTGAGTGATTACCATATACCAGGCACAGTGCTAGGCTCTTCTCATCCATTTGCTTATTTAGTTCTCATAATAAACCAGGAACCATTTTTTATCCCCATTTTTATCAACAAGGCTCCCTGCTATTTAGAATATTTAAGTAACCTGTCCAAATGTCCCCAGCTGCAAAGCAGCAGGGCCTGCAGTGTCTTGGCTCCAAAAGCCACTCCCCACCACCCCTCCACCGGCCCTTCAGTTAGTGCTGGTTCCTGTCCTATAATGTGCCTCATAAACAACACATTGCAAATGCTGGAGAGCAGAGTGATGGCCAGTAAGCCTTTCTCGGGAGCCTTGGAAGCCTTGCATTTGTTAAATGTTCACTGGGCTCAGGGCCCTCTCTGGGCTCTGGGACCTGAGCTGCCACCCAGGACAGAAGAGGCCTGTCCAGGAGGAGGTCTCAGGGCCCTTCAGGATCCTGATTCTCCTTGGCAATCAGCTCAGGGTTGTGCAAATGATACATGTGGGAAGAGCAGGCTCTGTTGTACTCAGGCTGTGCTCTTTGTGGGTGGGCATGATGCCAGGGGGAGGGCTGCCAAAACCCCTGAGGTTCTTGTATGTCCTATAGATGGACCCTGGGTGGACCAGCTGGTCAGTCCATGGCACCAGATACTTGCAAACAAAGAGGAGGGAGAAAAGTTTCCAGGTTCCATCCCCTTCTGAATTTCTGGATGCCAGTCAGAAATGCTGGTAAGAATCCAATCAGTAATGCTGTTGAATATCTGGAACCTGAGATTCTGCTCATATTCCCCTGTCTTTCATTTTTGCCCATACACCACCCTGTTTTGAAAAGAGACCTTTACCTGACGGCACAACAATGCCCCAGATCAGCCAGGGTTCAGCCCAGCCCTGCCTCCCCCGCAGTATTTCCTCAGGTGCAGAAGCCAGGCAGGCCACCCTCATTCTGGGAAATCACTGAAAAGGGAGTCCGGCTGAGCCCCCAGCTCCCAACCCCAGCCCTTTCCCTCCCTGCTTTCAACTCTGTTAATTAAGAAAGCAGACTGGGGCTTGGTGTGAGGGAGACTATTGTGTCTGCCTCTCAAAAGCAAGGGCACCACTGTGAGAACCAGTTGGCATGGTGACTGAGCCAGGAGGATGCTTGCAAAATGGGCAATTTAATTTAAACCATCATTGCGTTTTTAACTAAATGTCACATTCCCATAATTGCCAGGACAGCTAATTGGGCAATTAATTGTTTGGAATTTTTTATTTCTGTTCTCCTTGTCCCCTTAATGTGCGTGTGTGCGTACACACACACACACACACACACACACACACACACACACACAGTCACTCACAATATGAGCCGAGTTACCAACCCCTTGGTTACCAGTGAAGAAAATTCTGGAGCTTGGTCTCAATACTTGACTATTGGATGGTGGCTGACTCATCAGCATCATCACTTCTCAATCGTATTCAACCCAAGAAGCCCTTCATTCCCCTCCTTTCATAGTGATGTTGATGAGGGTCAAGCTGTCAAGCCCCAGGCAGATGCACACCCACCTGACGGAGGTGGAATTACCCTGGGGTAGGGACTCTGACTTGGGAAAGTTACCACCTGGGTTTTCATGCATTTTTAAATTCTGAAGCCCTTGACCTAAGCACAAGTCTAGGTTCACTGGTAGACCCATCTTTTCTTTTCCTTTTATTTTTCTTCTTCCGCCCCTGGGGCAAATGAAAATTCTCAGGCCAGAGATCAAATCTGAGTGACAGCTGCGACCTGTGCCACAGCCGGGTGGCAACACCAGATCTTTAACCCGCTGAGCCAGGCAGGAGATGGAACCCGCCCTGCCACAGAGACAGCACAGGATCCTAACTCACTGTGCCACAGCAAGGACTCCTCTCCATCTTCTCTAAACACTCACCTCAATGAAAAAATGCAGATGTTGTCATCTGAGAAAGAAATTGCCTTAACTGATGTAGGCGCGATATTTGCCCTGGCGAATCCTAGATTCCATGACGACAGACTTGGTGCCTAAACTGGAACTCGGCTCTTTGAGTTCACCGCTTTAATGTATACTAATTGGCCATGAAATAATTTTTGTTTTAAACATCGCTTCCAAAACTCCCATGAACAATCTTGTTTTGCTGGGTTAGCTGACCATACGGAGAATGTCCTCACCGTGTCCTGGGACAGACTGTCCCTCCAAAAAGCAATGTGAAGGGGCCGCTAACTCATCTTAATTGTTTCGTTTTTTTTTTTTAATCCAAACTGCTATTCTGAATAAGCTAGAAGTGAACAGAAGTAGTCCACTTGTGTTTCTGCCCAGGGCAGCAGGCTGCCTCTGCTGTTCAACTGAGCTGAAGCCCAGAGACAAGAGCTGGGGACCGAGAGTCCATCACCCCTCAGGGGAAATGGAAAACCTACTCCGTCTGCTCGATGGCTGTTCTGACCTCTCCTCCCTGATTGCCAGCCTTTTGAGCGCTAAACACCCCCTTTTGTTCTGCCTTCCTGACAACAGTTTAATCACGCTCTATTCATAGAAATTACAGTAGAAGTCTCTTGTTTCCCACATATCAAATAAGATGATGCACAGGGAAATAAAGTTCTGGGAACAAATAATTGAGTTGTAAGTCTCCTGCCAGGAGTGAAATCCTACAATGTGCTGATAGCTAGGTGTGTGACTACAGGCCAGAGGACAGCGAGGGCATTTTTCCTCCATGAATATTTCCATGTGAGTTTGCCCTCAACCCAAGGTCCAATCGGCAATAAAATAAAACATCTAATTTGAAACAGCACGGTGGGAAGAGTTTAAAAGGGAAGCTGACATTTATGGTGTATCTTTCTTGTGTGTTATTTTATCTGATTCCTTCCAGGACCTTAGAATGTAGGTTTCATTCACTGCATTTTATGGACAGAGAAACTGAGGCTAGAGAAGAGCAATAGTTGCCCAGGGTTTCCTGCCCAATAAGTTGCTGAGTTCTTAACTCTTTGTCCATTTTGCCTCCCAGAACAATTCATTTGCCACAAGTCCAATGTCCTAACAGCTGCCTGCCCAGCTGGTCATCCGTAGCTTTAGGTCAAGCAGCTGCTGCTAAAACTTCCCAAGGGCTCTGCGCTATAGAACTGTCCTAAGGCCAGCCAAGGTGTTTGGCCACTCTTTACAGAGCAAACATGAGCTTATCTCATTCCATCTCATCGCAGAGGACTTCAGGGACCTTGCAAGTCCTCTGAGCTCAAGGAAGACAGAAGGGGGTACAAGCTATTTTTAAGATAAAAATCAGTACATATGCCATGTAAAAGAAAAAAGTCAATTCAATTCCGAGAAGCGCAGAGAAGGGTGAAAAAGAAGAAATCCCATTATCCAGAGACAGCTTTTGACAACACTCTCTTGGGCACTTTTCCAAACAAACATGGGATACACACAATTACAGGATGCAGATCATCGCCAAAGGGGTCTTCCTTTTCATAATGCTTCATGTCCTAATTGTTTTTACTCAGAAATAAAAAATATATGTATCCCTATCTTTGATCTCAAAACTGCATGGTATTCCACTCTATGAATTTGCATCATTTACTCAACCAATATTGGACTATATAAATCACTTTTACTGTTATAAACAGCAGCAGAACAAATATCCCAAATATATATCGTTTTTATTTGGGGAACTTCTTTGATTTTTGCCCTAAGCGTGAATTCCCAGAAGTAGAGAGAGGGGGCTAATCAAAGATCTAAGGCCATTTCTTTCTTTTCTCTTTCTTTCCTTGCTATAAAAATCTGGTGAACAGCCAACTAGACAAAAATAGCTGCCTCAGAATGACCAGAAGGAATTTTCTTTTATTCCTTGGGTTTTTCTTCTAGGCAGGGTTCTTCACCTATCCCTTGCCTTCTACGTATTGCTTGCTTTCATATTTGTATAGTTCTCTTTATTTTGCTCATTAGAATGTAGATACCTCCGACGAAACTTCCTTTGTGGACTCTGTCTCACTATAACCAAAGGCTGTTTGTCTTCTCCAAGCTCGAGAAGTTAAGGTAACGCAAGTCTCTCCAATTTTTTACTTCTTGAGGGTTCAGAAGGGAGGGGAATTTATGTACAAGTCACATGAAGCCTGAAGGACTTTGATTTGCTCTACTGGGATTATATTTAAGCTACGGGCAGTTCCTCTAAGCTTTAGAATTGTCCCTTCTATGCGCCCTTCAGAAAGAAGCCTAAGGAATGGTGAGTCCTATTGCCAATGAGACCTTTCTTGGGTAGTAGATAGGGCTTTCCACTTGAAGTTCTTACATTTTGTTATTTTATTTTCTACAGAATATCTGCTCACTACCTCAGTCTAATGTTGCTAGATCTAATAATAATAGTAGTAGTAATAATAATAATAATAATAATAATAATAATGATAATAGGACTCCCATTTAAATTTGAACTTCTGGAGTTCCCATTGTGGCTCAGTGGAAACGAATCCGACTAGTATCCATGAGGATGCAGGTTTGATTCCTGGCCTTGTTCAATGGATTAAGGATCCAGCATTGCCATGAGCTATGTTATAGTTCACAGATGCAGCTCAGATCCCGCGTTGCTATGGTGTGGCATAGCCAGAAGCTATAGCTCCGATTCAACCCCTAGCCTGGGAACCTCTACATGCCACAGGTGTGGCCCTAAAAAGAAAAGAAATTTAAAAATAAAAGAAAATTTTAAATAAATTTGAACTTCAGATAAACAAAAATAATTTTTTAGGGTAGGTATGTCCCAAATATTGCATGACATAAAAATTATATTACAATTTTTATAAGTATAATTAAAAATTATATTGCAATGAATAAAGAATTATTCATTGTTTAACTGAAATTCAAACTTAACTAGGTATCCTGTATGTAAGCTGGCAGCCTCGACTTGGTTACTCTTGCTCCTGATTGGGGCATAGTTGTGTGAATTCTCAGGATTTTGTTCACTTGTCTTCTTCTGGGAAGTTTACCAGTCGTGGTGAGTCAAACTAGACTGCTTTGCTTTGTTCCTTGACAACAATTCTTTGGACTCTTTTGGCATGACGTTATACCCCTTTCCTTGAAAGGCTGTCGCTGTTTTTTATTTGTAGGGGGGTGGAGGGGGTGGGGGGAGGTTGTTTTTAATGTTGTGATTCTTTCACTAAGAATCCCAGAAAAAGGAGTTCCCTGGTGGTCTGGTAGTTAGGATTCAGTGATTTCACCACTGCTGCGCAGGTGCAGTCCCTGGTCTGGGAACTGAGATCCCACGTGAAGCTACTGTACACCATGGCCAAAAAAAAAAAAAAAAAAAGATAAATACAAATAAATACATACATTATTATTCAAAAAAAAAATTCCAGAAAGATGAGTTTGTGATCCAACTTCCTTCTCTCTCTAGAGCTCAGGAATTGCATTCTTCACTAAAACATTTTCAAAAATACAAAGGTGGATCTAGTCCATAACCCTTAGCAAATCTCCTTGGAAATCTCTTTTCTCTTTTTCCTAATTCTCTTACACCCCACTCTCTTTCTGAAGCCCCTCATTAGCCAAAAGGCCATCAGAATGATGTCTCTCTAACTCTAGCCTTTGCAACTTTTCCCCACCATTTCCTCCCTTTTTTCTCTCAGGTCTTTATTCTACAGACTGACTTCCTTCCCCAGGGGCCAAGTTCTTCCTCTTCCTCTTGTCTCCTCTACTGCCTTGTCTTTCTCCACCCAGTTGGTTCTGCAGAAACAAACTCAAACTGTCCTGGTGTAGAGGTGGGTGGAGAAGGATTAAGGTAGGAATAGAATAGAAACAGATGGAAAATTAAGGGGGCAGAGTCCTCTTTAGTGGCCTGGGAAAGGGAAATATCTTTGAATACTTCCATGCTAGTAACTGATATCTCATCTCAAGTTCAGCAGTGGCCTTTAAGATTTAGTGGTTCAGAGAGCTTAAGTGATTTGCTCAAGGTCACAAAGCTAGTCAGGGATACAACCTGAACCCACATCTTTGGATTCCAAAGCCTGGGCACTTTCTATTTCATGATCCCACTTGCCTCACATTTTAAGTGTACCTCATAGTAGAGATATTAGTGTAATATTCATTACCTGATGGCAGAAGTACAGATCATGGCAACTGACTTTCCAACCTCTAGTTGACCTCTGTATTGGTTTTCTAGGGCCACCATAAGAAGCTACCACAAAGTGGGTGGCTTAAACAAAAGAAATTTATTGTCTTATAGTTCTGAAGGATAGAAGTACAAGATCAAGGTGTCTGCAGGGTTGGTTCCACCTAAGAGCTTTTTACCCTTAAATAGCATGTCATGTATCTCCTAAGAACAAAGATGTTCTACAGAATGATGATAAATGATTATTCTTAAGAAAATGAATAATTCCATAGGGTCCAATATCCAGTCTGAGTCCAAATCTCCTCAAATGTGTCCAAAATGACTTTTATAACTTTTTAAAAATTGGGATCCCACCAAGGATTGACACATCATATCTTGTTTTCTGTTCTTATGACACTGACTTTGCTGAGTCTAGGCCAATTTTCTCGTAGAACAGTCTACACTGTGGATATGTCTTGATGTTTCCTAGTGGTATTCCTCTCTCTGTAGAGAAAATCATTTTCAGCTTAGATGTCCTGGCTCATTTAACCAGTCTCATTTGCATTTGAACCATTACAGCATGAATAAGAAATAAGCTGTACCTACACTTTTTAAAAACGCTCTGGCTGTCCACACTAGCTGAAAAATGAGAAGCTTTACTTTCAGTCATATAAAAACAATAATAACAATAGCCTAATGTTTTACCTTCCCAAAGTATTGACTGCTTGCCAGGAGTTGGAGGAAGCTGCAAGAGCCACCAGAGAAGGCCAGCCCTCCATGGCACTTGGATCCAGGTTAGGCAGAAATGGAGAGCCAGCTATGCCCCCCAGCCTCCCAGTGATGGGTTGAGCCCTGGGTGTCAGAAGCGGGAGGGATGCATGGGGTTACAGGAATTTCCTGGTAGACAAAGGCTGTAAAGTGTGGAAAGGCAACCTTAGCAGAGAGCAGGATGGGCCTCCAGAAAACCTGGCTTCTTGCTTTTTTTCCAAAATAGTTAATGTTCACACCATTAATGTATCTGTCTTTATAGCCTTTGTTTCAAAGTCTATTTTGGCTGATAGGAGTATCGCAACCCACCACTTTCTTTTCTTTTCTTCTTCTTCTTCTCTCTCTCTCTTTTTTTTTTTTTTTTTTTTTTTTTTTTTTTTTGTCTTTTTAGGGCCATACTCACGGCATATGGAGGTTCCCAGGCTAGGGGTCAAATCAGAGCTGTAGCTGCCAGCCTGCACCACAGCCACAGCAACACAGGATTTGAGCTGTATCCCTTGCCTACACCACAGCTCATGGTAACACCGGATCCTGAACCTTCTGAGCAAAGCCAGGGGTTGAACCCTCGTCCTCATGGATACTAGTGGGGTTTATTAATCACTAAGCCACAACAGGAACTCCCCGCCCGACCACTTTCTTAGCATTTCCATTGGCATGAAATGTCTTTCAATCTGTGTGTGTCCTTTGCCCTAAAGTGGGTCTCTTATATGCAGCATACCGTAGGCTCCTTTTTTTTTTTTTAACCCCATCTGCCACTCTGTATCTTTTGATTGGAGCTTTTAGTCCATTGATATTAAAGGCGATTATTGATTGATATGTATTTATTGCCATTTTCAACTTTGTTTTCCCATTGAATTATTTCTTCTGTGTTCTTTTTCTTCTTGTTTTTCTTTCCTTTTGTGGCTTGATGATTTTCTTTTGCATCATGCTTATGTTCTCTTCTTTCGGGTTTTTGTGAATCTATTATATTTTTTTTGATTTGTGGTTGCCCTGTTTCTCAAGTATGTAAACCCCTTCCTATATCTGCTTACTTTAGACCTTTAGTCATATAGGCTCAAAGACCTTCTAGAAAAAAAAAATCTATATTTTCTTGCTCTCCTCCCCTACATTTTATGATTTTGATGTTCTCTTTTACATCTTCATGTTAATCCTTTTGCTGTTCGTGGTGGTTATTATCACTGCTTTCACAGAAATCTTTTGACTTTTAAAAAAATACATGCCTTTACTTATTTATTTCCTTTCCAATAGTGATTTTCTCTTTCTAGAGATGCTTACTTCTTTTCAATTTAGAGAAGACTTTCAATATTTCCTTTAGGATAACTTTAGTATTATGTTCTTTTAGTTTTTACTTGTCTGAGAAATTCTTTCTCTCTCCTTCTATTCTAAATCCCAATCTTGCTGGGTAGAATATCCTAGGTTGCAGATTTTTCCTTTTTAGGACTTTGAATATATCTTGTCACTCACTTCTGACCTGCAACATTTCTATAGTGAAATCAGCTGATAGTCTTATGGGGGTTCCCTTGTGTTAGGTTTGCTGAGGGAGGAACGTGCTGGGCCAAGTTAGTAAAGCAAAAGAGATCTATTAAGGCATCAGAGGGGCATGGGCTGAGCTCAAGAAGGCGCCAGCTCTGACTGTGAGGAGGTGCTAGACTTATAAAGGATCTGTGGCTGGAGTTCATAGCAGAAATGTGTGGCAGGAATGACGAAGGAGGAGGAGGGAGAGGTAGGTGGTCAAGTCCCATGACAGAGGGCAGTTAATCCCTGTAGGAGGTTAATCTATGCAGGCAGTTGTTTTCTGCAGGCCATCGTTTCTTGCTGCCTAAACTGAGCATCCACATTCCGGGAGAGGGTGTCCACAGCAGGCCTCCAAGGTGAACAGACACATTTTAGGGGGGGCGGTGTCTGTCTCCGTCCTCCAGGGAAACTATCACCTTGTAACTAAATCTTTGTTTTTCTCTTGCTGCCTTAAGATCCCTCTCTTTAAATTTTCTCATTTTTATAATATGTCTTCGTGTGGATCTATTGGAGTTTATCTTTGTTTGGGACCCTCTATACTTCCTGTGCCTGGATATCTATTTCCTTCTTTAGGTTGGGAAAGTCTCAGCCATAACTTCTTTAAATATATTTTTAACACTATTTTCTCTTTCTTCTCCTTCTGGAATCCCTATTATATGTAGATTGGCCTGCTTTATACTATCCCATAGGTCTCTTATATTGTGTTCATTTTTTTTTCATTTGGATTTCTGTCTGCTCTTCTGATTGGGTGATTTCCATTATTCTCTGTTCCAGATCACTTATTCATTCTTCCACTTTATTCATTCTGATATTTATTGCCTTTAGTTCAGCTTCTGTCACTGCAAATTAATTTTCTAATTTTTCTTGGCTCCTCCTTCTAGTTCCTTTTTACAGTAACCTGCATTTCTGTCAACAGCTTCTATTAGTTTCTTCAGCAGTTTTTTTAATCTCCTTTTTGAACTCACTATCTATTAGACTGATGAGGGCTATTTCATTGTTTGTTCTTTTGGGGGAAATTCTCTTGGTCTTTTAACTGATAGTGGTTCTTTTCTTCCTTTGTGTTACTCATACTTCTCTTAATCTGTGAATTTAGGAGAAACAATTATCTATTGTAGTCTTGGAAGTCTATTTATATGCTGGAATGTTCCTGCATAGCTTGTGTGGGTTTAATGTTTTTGGTGCAATGACTGCTTTTAGTATGGATGCCTTCCACCTCCTTCTTCAGTGTGTGCTGGCTGTTATCCCCTTGACAGGGTATGTGCAGACGTGGTAGTCTGTGCATACTCCCAGGGCCCATGAGGGTGGCACAGCAATTGGCATCTGCTCATGGGTCCAGGAGACCTAGCTTATGAGCCTAAGCACCCCTAACAGCAGCCTGCCTTCTTGGACCTCACCCCCACTGTGTGATGGGAGATATTCCCAGGTGATCTTTATGGTTACCAAATAGAACTTGATGAGAGGGTTCAAAAAAAATGGGGCATGTGACAAGATACGCCACCAACTTATAGGGAATCCCACTGGCCAAAACCGGTACAAAATGAGAAATAAATTATTGGATTATAATACAGAAAACAAAATAAACATATGTGATTCTATACTGATATAAAATGTGTAATTTCATAAATAAATAAATGTGGAAGAAGAGACAGTTCTTTCTTACAGAACAATTCCAAGAAATAAATGTAAGAGAAATGAGAAATGTAAAAAGTGATGATGATTAGGCAAACACCACAGTAATAGTTATTACAGGCAAAATCTCTCAATGGATGCTCAAATTAGCGTGAGAAAGTTTGAGGAGAAACAGAATATTTGCGTAGCCTTAAAATATCTCCCCTGAGATACTTACTAATTATAAAGGGAAAAATAGCAATTTTACAGTGGAGGAACCCAGCAGACACCACCTTCACCAAGTGCTCAAGGTTAATTATCACCAGTAATAAGACATATTGACATCATCTACCCCTGATACATATGCTGAGTAGGTCACATCACCCTGCGGTATTCCTGCCAAAAATCCATAACCTCAATCTAATAGTGAGAAACATCCGAGAAACCCCAATTGACGGATATTCTGCAGTATAACTGACCAGTATTCTTTAAAAGTGACAAAGTCACCAAAGACAAGGAAAGACTGAGAAACTGTCACAGATTGGAGGAGACAAAGGAGATGCGGCAACTAAATGCGATGTGAGATCCACATCAGTGGAAATTCAAATTAGGCCTGTCATTTAATTAATAGGAATTAATAGTGCTAAGAAAAACATTCATAGAATCAATGTTCGTTTCACGGATTTTATCACTGGACTACATATAGATAAGATGTTAAATTAACGTTCAGGGGATCTGAGAGACTGGCACACTTTTTTGCAAATTTTCTGAAAGTCAAAATTCAAAATAAAGGTTTATTAAAGTAAAAATAGAGTTGCCATATGATCCAGCAATCCCACTCCTGGGCAAGTATCTGGACAAAACTGTAATTCAAAAGACACATGCACCCCAGTGTTCACTGTAGCACCAGTCACAATAGCCAAAACAT
Organism: Catagonus wagneri; assembly: GCA_004024745.2. Lineage (NCBI taxonomy): Eukaryota > Metazoa > Chordata > Mammalia > Artiodactyla > Tayassuidae > Catagonus > Catagonus wagneri. Next base: position 993,121 of record PVHT021183692.1, on the reverse strand, counting down.
GGAAACAGCTTGAATGTCCATAGACAGATGAATGGATTAGGAAGATGTGGTACATATACAATGGAGTACTACTCAGCCATAAAAAAGAACAAAACAATGCCATTTGCAGCAACATGGATGCAACTAGAGATTCTCATACTAAATGAAGTTAAGTCCGAAAGAGAAAGACAAATACCATATTGATATCACTTACATATGGAAGCTAAAATATGGCACAAATTAACTTATCTGTGAAACAGAAACAGACTCACAGACATGAAGGACAGACTTCTGGTTGCCAAGGAGGAGGTGGGGTTGGGGATGGAAGGACTGGGAGTCTGGGATTAGCAGGTGCAAACTATTATGCATAGAATGGCTAAACACCAAGATTCTAATATACAGCACAGGGAACTCTATTCAATATCCTGAGGTAAACCAGGGTAATAATATGAAAATGAATTATTTATATATATATATATATATATATATATATATATATATATAGTGATTGAATCATTTTGCTATACAGCAGAAATTAACACAATATTGCAAATCATTGTACTTGAATTTTTTTTTTAAAGGTTTTAAATAACATTGCTGCATACTTAGGTGAAGTAAAAGTTCCCCTAGACACTGTGGTCTGAGAGACCCAAATAGGAGTCCCCTGACTTTCCCATTTTCCTCTCCAGCCTTGTCAAGGGGTCTGAAATCTCATCACACAAGATACATGACTTTCAGCTAAGGGTTTGTGTTCCCATAGGTTCAGATAGCCATACAACAGGTATTTACTGAGCACTTCCTACATTCAGGCAGCTGCTGAGTACTAGGGATAAGCAATGAATAAGACAGATGAGACCTTTCTTCCCAGGATCTTATAAGTAGCCATTAGCATCTTAGTATGCATTAGATGGGTTTTTCCCATTTTCTACAGCAGCCACAAATCATAGTGCTAAGGAGGGGGAAATTTCTACGAGCAAAAGAGGGAAGGCTAGGTTAGAGCATGGAGCAGGTGCCATACGGAGAAGGGAGGCCTGCATCGGGGTTTCTAGAAATTTCAAGATCTGCGCGTGGCACTGAGACAGAGAGGATGGGGTACTGGGAGGCAATACTTCCCTACTCTGGGTGTGAAGACACACTAAGAGGTGGATACACCTGGAGGCCTGAATGGAACGTGAAATAATAGTAACTGCCCACACCCGGAGAGCACTATCTACATGGCAGGTTCTGTTCTCTTGACTTTACCGGTGATGACTCCTTCCTTCTCGCCAACAACCCTATGAGGTAAGGTGCTGTTGTCATCCCCCTTTATGGATAAAGAAATTGAGGCATGAGGAGTTTAAGAACTTGGCCCAAGGTTGCACAGCTAGGAAGTATGTGGTGGGGCGGGGCCATGGACCAGAGTAACTCGGCTCCTAAGTCTGTGCACATAACATCCAGGTTCTGCTGCTTCTCCCAGAGCTAAGGGGAAAAACCTTGGCACAGGGAAGGAAGGAGAGTGCCACAGAGCCAGGACCAAGCCTCCTCTGCATCTAAAGGAGCAAAAAGAAAAAAATCCCGGATATGTTCTATATGAGTACCTGCTACATGTTAGACAATGCCCAGGGCTTTGCGTGTATTAGACATGTTGCTTTCATATTTCTGAGGTCCTGTCCTTTCTGTTCTACAGATGAGGAAGCCGGGGCTTAGAGAGCTTAGGTATTTTGCCCAAGATCACATAATTCTAGCATTAGGTGATCCAGGATTTAGCTGGTTTGTGGAGAGCTTTAGACTTGGCTGTTGTCAGTCTCACCCATGGCCCTCTCTTTCCGTCTTTCGCACAATAAAGTCAATGATTTCATGTCCACGGTGTAGATCTTGAATGTGGCATTTTGCAGCACTGAGCTTTAAACGCTACATGTTTAAATACATTTAATCCAATGAATATTTCAAGGTAATTAATCTCCACAGGGTGAGAGAATGCTCAGGTTTCCCAGCACATCATAATACATCTGAGTCAGCTGAGGAAATGATTTGCTCACTCCGCAGTAGGTTGAGAAAGATTCACTTAAAGACTTTGAGAGCTGACTCCCTGGTGTTAATGAGAAAAAGTACTGCCACTGAGAAGAACTAAGGCACCGCCTAGTGTCTGAGAGTATTTATGCAGGGAGAGAACATGGCTAACAACTGTAGGTGGAGATACCCACTTCTTTGTTTGGGGTTTTTTAGAAGCGGTGCCTTGCAAATGTGTGTTGAAAATATTATATGTATACATTATAACTAAATATGTATGATACAGGTTACATATTATGTATCAAATACACATCATCATGTTTTATGTAGGTGAGAGTTGAATGGGGATAAGAATGGCTGAGAATTATGGTCACACACCCACATGCCCCTCCTGGATCATGTAACCCTTCTGTGAGGTACTGAAATGACTGTGTTTGTTGAAGTTTGAGTTTCAGGCCATAGAACTCCATGGAGTTAATAGATCTTCCGCGATTTCCAATGCATGACATTAGCGGTCATAATAGCTGCCATTCACTGAAGGTTTATGTCTGTGACCGTGTATATATAAGTATGTTGTATGCCATATGTATATATATGATTTAATACTTTTTCCAGTTCTGTGAGAATTAACATTGTTATCCCATATTACAGATAAGCAAACTGAGGCTCAGACTAAGCAACTTGACCAAGGTCACACAACTTGTCAAAAGCAGGCCTAATAATTCCTGAACCCATGTTATTAACCTCCGTATTACACTGCTTTTGTGGCACATATTACACAGCAGGGGGCTTGTGCTACCAACATCCAATCAACTAATATTTATTGTGTATCCACTTGATGCATGGTACACACACACATATACATACACACAATATGATATCCAACCTTGAGAATTAAATAGCTTTATTGGATAAGGTAATGCATAAAGGCTTAAAAAGTATATATATATATATTTACATATATATATACACACACACACACACACACACACACACACACAAGCTGACATAACAACCTTAGAAGATAAGACATTAAGACAATGCTTGTTTAATTGCCAGATAGTATTGATAAGTATTGCTAGGGGGAGTTCCCATTGTGGCTCATCGGTAACAAACCAGACTAGTATCCCTGAGGATGCAGGTTCAATCCTTGGCCCCGCTAAGTTGGTTAAGGATCCGGCGTGGCTGTGAGCTGTGGTGTAGGTCACAGACATGGCTCTGACCTGGCATTGCTGTGGCTGTGGTGTAGGCTGGTAGCTATAGCTCTGATTCAACCCCTAGCCTGGGCACTTCCATATGCTATGGGTACAGCCCTAAAAATAGCAAGAAAAAAAAAAAGGAATTCAGGGAACATATGCGGGGGGGCTTTGAAATCTGGATAGGATTTAAGTGGGCTCAGGGGGAGGTAGCAGTGCTTTCCTGGGAGGTGGCTACGTTGGAGGGTCATGAAATGTGGTGAAGTAGCCACAACACGCTGGGATGGGGACTCAGAGACCCAGAGATTCAGTCGCTGCCTTGCAGAGAACACTTAGACAAGGAATCCCTCCCAATATGTGCCTCAGTCTCCCCATTTGCAAATTTTGGGTCCCTGCCCCTCTAGGAAGCTCACTGATCTGAAATGCTATCATGATACAAGTCTGGAAGTCAGAGTCCCAGTCCATAAAGAGGCACTGGGTGAGAGGAGTTTTATTGGTGGTGGAGTGGCTGAGCAGCTCATCACCTGGAGAACTGAGAGCCAAGGCTCTCCACCCACACTCATAAACATGCCGAGAGCACCCCTTCACGGTCAGTGGCAGTGCACCCTCTAGGGTGGTCTGGCGAACCAAAGACACACAGCACCATGCCCAGATGAGAGGTATGGCATTTCATAAAAAGATGTTTTTCCTGGCACCCATGTCACTGTGTAATAGAGGGAACACAATGAAATGTAAATGGCACCCCACCTGACAAATACACCCAGTTGGTATTGGTATTGGTATTGGTATTGGTATTGGTATTGGTATTGGTATTGGGTGTATTTTCCCATGAACAGTCTATGGTTTCCAAAATATGCATGCTTACTTCTGTCTCCAGGATACCTTTATTCACAATATTCACTGTCATTTATTCTATTACCAGTGGGGGTGAATTTCTGGTCATAGCTCAGGAGCATAATAAATGTAACTTTTATTTTCCTTCAGCTCAAAATAGATTGTAGTCTGAGCCCCTATTCTGCTAGGTGGGTAGCCAATTTAGAGGGTCTCTCCAATCTCCTGACTGCAACCAGATGTGGGAGCAAAATGAGGGGATTTGTGTAACATCTTTGTCATGTCCTGTCTGTGCTGGCTGAGAGCCCCCCAACCTCTAGCTCTTGATGCACAAGTCTGTTTGGGGCTTCTGTGGTCCTTCCCCGGGTTCACACCTAAAACTCAGGAGGGGAAGGACCCAGCAGTAGCTGTGAATTTTTTCCCCCTAGCCCTCCCTCACCCGAGGAATCCTTTCCTGATTTCAGAAGCTAGAAGCTTTCCAATGGCTTCATAGCACAGGAGCTCAGTCCCGTCACAGAAAGATGCCAGACAGGCCTGGGATGAGAAACATTCGACAAAGAGCTGGTCTTTGGTGATGTCAGGTTCATGAACATGAATGACAAGGAAAGTCTGAGGAACAGTGGAGCCAGTCAGAGAACGGGAGGAAGTGACAGCCAAATACTATGTGGGATTCTGAACAGTAAGGAAAAAACTGGTCAAGTTGAATGGAGTCTTGAATTTGGTAACAGTATTGTAGCAGTGCTAATTTCCTGGTTCTGATAACAACAGATATTTATACAAAATGTTAATTATTGTAGCATATAGGTGAAGGATATATAGAAACTACTATTTTGCAATTTCTCTGAAGGTAGTTCAAAATAAAAAGCTAAATAAAGGAGTTTCCATCCTGGCTCAGTGAAAACGAATCTGACTAGCATCCATGAGGATGCCTGTTTGATCTCTGACCTTGCTTAATGTAAGCTGTTTTCTTTTTCTTAGTAATAAAAAACATTACTTGAACAAAGTACCGATATTTTAATTAAGCTTTTTATTTTGAGGTAATTATAAATTAGCATGCAATGGTAAGAAAGAATAGAGATCTCATGTACCTTTGCTAGTTTTCCCCAATGATAATATCTTGTAAAACTACAGTACAAAATCACAATGAGGATATTGGCATTGATAGTTGAGATACAGGACTTTATTATCACTACAATGATTCCTAATGCCTCTCCTTTTAGCCACATCTAACTTTTACCCCTGGCAAGTGCTAGTCTGTTCTCCATTTCTACAAGTTTGTCACTTCATCCCTACATATTGTAAATCACGCAGTATGTAACTACATGTAATTCATACAGTAGGTAATCCTTTGGTGTCAGCTTTTGCACTCAGCCTCATTCCCTGGCAAATTATCCAGGTTGTCCTTTGTATCATCAGTACAAATGGTGTGGATGTGCCACAGATTGCTTAACCATTTATGTGCTGAAGGACCCATGGGTTGTTTCCAGGGAGTTATTACAAATAAACCTGCTATGAACATTTGTGTACAGATTTGTGCGTGAATATAAGGTTCATGTCTCTGGGATAGAAGCCAAGAAGTACAATGGCTAAGTTGTATGGTAGATGCATGGTTAGTTTTTTAAGATGCTGCCACACAGTTTTCCTGAGTGGTCTTGCTATTTTATATTTCCATTAGCAATGTATGAGTGATCAATTTGATTCACATCTTCATCAGTATTTTAGTGACTCTGATCTGTGTGTGGTGATACCTTATCGTGGTTTTAATATATATTTTCCTAATGGCTGATGATGAGCATCGTTTTATGTCTCTACTTGCCTTCTGTATAGTCTCTTTAGTGAAATTCTCCTTGGGTGAAATTCTCTTTATGCTTTTTGCCCATTTATGATTGAATTATTTGTTTTATTGTTTAGTTTCAAGCATTCCTTATGTGTTCAAGATATTAGTCCTTTGTCAGATACGTTGTTTACAAATATTTCTTTCAGGCCATAGCTTGTCTTTTTACACTCTTAACAGAGTCTTTCATAGAGCAAAAAGTTTTCAGTTCATCGGTTTTTCATTGTATGGATTGTATCAGTCTAAGAACTCTTGCCCAGCTCTAGAGCTGAAGATTTTCTCCTATTTTTTTTCTCAAAAAGCTCTATAATTTTATGTTTTACCTTAGAGTCCATTATCCATTTGACTTTATTTTTATGCAAAGTCTGAAACTTAGAGTGAGGTTCTCTTTTTTCCCTCCATGGATATCCAGCTGCTCCAGCATTCGTTGAAAAGCCTGTATCTCTTCAATAGAATTGTTGTTACATTTGGTTAGAAACAGTCCAGAATATTTGTGTGCCTCTATTTCTGGGGTTCTCTAGTCTCTTCCGTTGATCTTTGTGAATATCTCTGTTCCAGTGGTCCTGTTACTATAGCTACATAATAAGGCTTAAACAGATTATTCCTCTCACTTTATTTTTTTAATTGCTTTAGCCATTTTAGTTTCTTTGCCTTTCTGTATAAATTTTAGAGTAATCTTATCTATATACACAAAATATTTTGCCAAAATTTTGATAAAGTTATAAATACACACAAATTTGTGCATCAGTTTGGAGAGAGTTAACATCTTTACTATGTTGAGTCTTCTAATCCATGAACAAGAGATGTCTCTCCATTTACTTTATTTTTCCATTTATTTTATCTTTATTTTATTTTATTTTTTTTGTCTGTTTACCGCCGTACCTGCGGCATATGGAGGTTCCCAGGCTGGGGGTCTAATCAGAGCTGTAGCCACCGGCCTACACCACAGCCACAGCAATCCGGGATCTGAGCCATGTCTGCGACCCACACCACCGCTCACGGCAACGCCGGATCCTTAACCCACTGAGCGATGTCAGGGATCGAACCTGCAACCTCATGGTTCCTAGTCAGATTCGTTAACCACTGAGCCACAATGGGAACCCCTCCCCATTTATTTTAGATCTTCTCTATTTTATCAGTGTTGTGTAGTTTTCAGCATACAAATTCTACACGTTATGCTATATTTACATTTAAGTGTTTAATTGTTTAAGCAATTATAAATGGTATTTAGTTTTTGTTTTTTGGTTTGGGGGGGTGTTTTTCTGTTTTTTAGGGCTGTACCTGCGGCTTATGGAGGTTCCCAGGCTATGGGTCTAACAGAAGCTGTAGCTGCCGGCCTTTGCCACAGGCACAGCAATGGAGGATCTGAGTCTCGTCTGCAACCCACACCACAGCTCACGGTAATGCCAGATCCTTAACCCACTGAGAGAGGCCAGGGATAGAACCTGCAAAACCTCATGGTTACTAGGTGGATTCATTTCTACTGAGCCACTATAGGAACTCCACATTGTATTTTTGATTGCATTTTCCACAGGTTCATTGCTAGTATGTAGCAATGAATTATTTTTGTATGTTTATCTTGTATCCTCCAAATTTTCTGAGCTCACTTATTAGTTATGTTTATGGATATAGAGATTTTCTGTATAGACAATCATGTCTTCTGTAAATAGGGCCAGTTTTAGTTTTTCCTTTCCATTTTTCTCTTCTTGCCTTATTGAATTAGACAGAACTCCTATCACTATGCTGAGTAGAAGTGACGAGAGTGGATATCTTTGCCTTTGTTTTGTTCCCTATCATGAAGGGAAAGTATTTGGTCGTTTGCCATTAAGTATGATGTTAGCTAAAAGTTTTTATATATGCTTCTTTTTTATCCAGTTAAGGAAATTTCCCTCTATTCCTAATTTTCTGAGAGATTTTATCATGAATAGGTGTTGAAATTTGTCACATCCTTTTTCTGCATCAGTTGATATGATCATGTAATTTTGGGCCCATTGACATGAAGGATTACACTGGTTGATTTTCAAATATTGAACCAGCCTTGCGTCCCTGGTGAATAAACCCCACTTGGCAATGGTGTAGAATTATTTTCATGTATTACTGAATTATATGTGCTATTATTTTGTTGAGGCTTTTTGTGTCTAACTTCATGACGTGTCTCTGGTCTATGTGTTCTTATTTTTGTTTTTGGTATTATCTTTGTCTAGTTTTGGTGTTAGGATAACATTAGCTTTATAAAATGAAGTGGAAATTTCCCTCTTTTCTTTTTTCTGTAAGAGACTGTGTAGAATTAGTGTTAATTATTCTTTAAACATTTAGTAAAATTCTCCAGATAAACCATTTTGGCCCAGAGATTTCTCTTAGGGGACTCCTCAAACTATAAATCCAGTTTTCTCCAATAGTCACAATGCTTTCCAACTATTTCATATTAGGTGAGTTATGGTAATTTGTGTTTCTTTTAGAAAACAGTCCATTTCATCTAAGTGGTCATATTTATGTAGAGCCATTTTTGTATTCCTTTATTATCCTTTTGATGTCTGCAGAGTGTGTATTCAGTTCTGATACTGATAGTTTGTGTCTCCTCTCTTTTTTTTTTCTTTGTCAGTCTTGCTAGAGGTTTTTCTACTTCATTGGTCTTTTCAAAGAACTAGCTCTTTGCTTCATTGATCTTCTCTATTATTTTTGTGTTCTCATTTCATTGATTTCTGCTCTGATCTTTATTACACTTGACCCTTGAACAATGTTGAGGCTAAAGGTGCTTACCCTTCACCCAGTCAAAAATCCATGTATAACTTTATAATTGGCCCCTCAAATCTGGGGTTCTGCATCCACAGATTCAACTAACCACAGATTTTATAGCACCATCGTGCATATTTTTTGAAAAAAAATTTGTATGTTAAGTGGACCCACACAGTTCAAACATATGTTGTTAAAGGGTCAATTTTTTTTTCTGCTTAATCATTTTGGGTTTATTTTGCTCTTCTTTTTCTAGGTTCTTGAGATGGGAGCTTAGGTTATTGATTTGAGATTTCTTCTTTGCTAATATAGGCATTTAGTGCTATAAACTTCCCTGTCAGTATTGTTTTATCTGTGATCCACAAATTTTGACTTGTTCTATTTTCATTTTTGTTCTTTTCAATGTATTTTTAAAATTTCTCTTGAGACTTCTGCTGTGATCCATTGATTATTTAGGTGTGTATTATTTGGTTTTCAGGTGTTTGGAGATTTTTCTGTTATCTTTCAGTTATTGATTTCTAGTTTGATTCAATTGTCATCAGAGAACACACTCTATTATTTCAAATACTTTATAATTTTTTCTTTAAAGTGTTTGTTCTGTTGCCCAAGATATGTTCTATCTTAGTATATATTCTGTGGGCATTTAGAAAGAATATGTATTCTGGTATTGTATGGTGAAATATTCCATATATGTTGATTATATCTTGTTGATGATGTTGAATTCATAGAGTTCTTTTATGTCCTTGCTGAATTTCTGTCTAGTTGTTTTTATTAATTGTTGAAAGAGGAGTGTTGAAGTCTACTTTTTTTTTTTTTTTGGCTTTTGTCATTTTAGGGCTGCACCTGCAGCATATGGAGATTCCCAGCCTAGGGGTCTAATTGGAGCTGTAGCTGCTGGCCTGCACCACAGCCACAGCAACACAGGATCCAAGCTGCATCTTCAAACTACACCACAGCTCATGGCAACACCAGATCCTTAACCCACTGAGTGAGGCCAGGGATCGAACCCGCAACCTCATGTTTCCTAGTCGGATTTGTTAACCACTGCACCATGATGGGAACTACAAAGTCTCCAATTTTAATTGTGAATTTTTTTATTTCTCCTTTTGGTTCTTTCAGTTTTTGCCTTACATAGTTTGTGGCACTATTTTTGATGCATACACTTAGGACTGCTCTGTATTTTTGGTGGATTTATTCCATTATCATTATATAATTTCCCTCTCTGTTTCTGGAAATTTTCTTTGCTCTGAAGTCTATTTATGTGATATAATACAGTCTGATAACATTTGACTAATTTTTTGTGCAGTATATCTTATTCCATGTTTTTTTTCAATCTGCTTACATCATTATCTATAAGAAACCCATTATAAGTGGGTTTCTTATAGATAGCATATAATTGGATGAGTTTTTAAACCCCTCTGCCAATCCTCATCTTATAATCAGTGTATTTAATTAAATGTAATTATCAATAATACATTTAATGTAATTATTGATCTGACATTTCATTTTTGTTTTCTATTCTGTTTTTTACTTCTCTGTTTCCTTTTTCCTGCCTTCCTGTGGGTTACCTAAACATTTTAAAGAATTTCATTTTGGTTTATTGCTTTTTATATCTATTTATATAGTTTTTGGTGGTTGGCATATGTATTACACTATGTGTGTAAATATATCTTTATGTATATACACTATCATAGGCTACTGATAGCATTATTTCACCAGTTCAAGTGAAGTGTAAAATTTTATCACTCTTTACATATTTTTACCCTCTCTCACCTATGAAATAATTGTCTTAAATATTTCCTCTGCACACATTAGAACCATGTTAGACAGTGGTATAATTTTTATCTTAATTATCAAACATAGAAAACATAACAGGAAAAGTAAAGTCTATTGTATTTACCCATATTTTTGCTTCCCAGTTCTTTTTTCCCCCTGATATTTCACGCTTCCTTCTTTCGTTATTTCCTTTCTGTTTAGAGAATTTCCTTTAGCCATTTTTTTTTTTTTGGAATAGGTCTGCCAGTGACAAGTTTTCCTTCATCTGAAAATGTCCTGATTTTTCCCTTCAATCTTGAAGGTTATTTTTGCTTGATGTAGGAATCTAGATTAACAGTTCTTTCTTTTACCATATGAAAAATGTTATGCTACTTCATTTGCCTCCATAGTTTCTAATGAGAAATCTGCTGTCATTCAAATTGTTTTTCCCCTATAAGTAGTGTCATTTCTCTTCTGCTGCTTTCAAGATTTTTTTTCTTTGTCTTCAGTTTTCAAAAGTTTTACTGTGGTGTAGTCTTAGTATGTATTTCTTTGGGATTATATATTTGAGTTTCTCTCATTTTCTTGAATTTGTTGGCTTATGTCTTTTGCCAAATTTGGTGAGTTTACGGTAATTATTTGTTTTGAACATGTTCTTAGCCTCATCTTCTGTTTCCTCTCCTTCCAGGACTCTGGTAACAAAAATATTCTTCTCTATATATGTTGTTTCTTTGTTGATTACTTTATTTTTACTTTTCATTTGTTTTGAGCACTATCATAATTTGTCATGAAGCATTTTTAAGATGGCTGATTTAAAATATTTGTTAGGAGTTCCCATTGTGGCTCAGTGGGTTAAGAGCTGACATAGTGTCCGTGAGGATGCAGGTTCAATCTCTTGCCTGGATCAGCAGATTAAGGAGCCAGCATTGCCACAAGCTTCAGTGTAGGTCACAAATGTGGCTTGGATCTGGCATTGCTGTGGCTGTGGTGTAGGACAGCAGTTGCAGCTCCAATTCAGTCCCTAGCCTGGGAAATTCCATATGCTGAAGGTGTGACCATAATAAAAAAATTTTGTCAAAAAATCCTATCAATTCTGGCATCTTGGTATTAACATCTGTTGACTGTATTTTTCCATTCAGTTTGAAATCTTCCTGATTCTTGATGAGTGATTTTCAATTAAAATCTGGGCATTTTGGGTATTGTTATTATGTTTGACTCTTGACCTTGTTTAAACCTTCTATTTTAGCTGACTTCCTCTGACACTGCTCTAGTGATGGGGGAGAAGAGAGGCATCTTATTGCTAGATACAGGTAGAAGTTCGGGTTTACTCCTTAGTCTCCTTTGACACCTAAGAACAAGATGGGAGGAGCTCCTCATTACTGTTGGGTGGAGGTAGGAGTTATAGCTCCCCAATGGGCCTCCAATGATACTTCTCTATCTGGGAAAGGTGGGAGTGTCTCATGTTTTTCCCCACATAGCCTACACTAACACCATGGGGGTGGAGGGGAAGGTGACCTTCTCACTGCTAACTCTCCATTAGGCCTCCTCTGATATCACTCAGGCAGTATGGAGGGGCACCTCCTTACTGACAGGTGGAGGAGGAAGTCCAGGTTCCCCACGTGGTTTCTGCTGATACTATAGGGCGGGGAGCTCCTTATCATCCAGGGAGGGTGGAAATCTAGCTCTGTACCAGCCTTCTCTGATACCACCAACAGGGTGGGGACACCCAATCACAGACTGGCGAGGGTGGAAATGTTGGCTCACTACATGGTCTTTGATGGCATGAGTGGGGTGGGCAGCAATTTCTCCTGTGGTGTTTGGACTGAGTATAATGGTTAGCATCTAAAAGTTTTCTGCTTTCTAGACTTCCCTTTTCCTGGTCCATTAGTTGGTGAAATCAGGCTCTTATTTAGGCTTTGTTGGTTCGCTTTGTGTGTGCCCTCAGTGTTTCCAGGTTGCTGGTTTCTTCAGCTCCAAGTCTGGAATATATAGCACAAAAAGACAACCCAGAGAATTCACTATTGTATCATTATTTGGGTCTTGAGGTCCAACGCTGGTCTGTTAAACTAGATAGAAGAGTAGGGGAAAGTCCATCTATTTCATTTTCCTGGGAATTGGAAGTCAAGTACTGATACTTACAAATTTAAAAACATCTAAACATCTAGGCTGGTGATTTCTCTAGTCTATGCCCTGTGTCTTTTCTTTCCTCATCTCCACCCACTCAGTAGAGGGACTTCTTGTATATCTTTTTTTTATATAGTACACCTTATCCCTGGGGTAGTATAGTTGACCATGAATAAGAGGATGTGCTGAGGAATCATAGCACACAAACACAAAAAAGAAATATGAGCTGCAAAAAAAACAGGGACAGTATTTTTTAAAGTTATCCTCATTCCAAATGTATTATCTTTATAACTCATGCAGCAATCCATGAATTAGGTATTATTATCAGTTTACTTTGAAAAGACTGAGACTGTTAATGGTGGCAAACTTCCCCAAGTTAAAAAGAGGTGAAGAGATTGAGCCAACTATGTCTGTCCCCTTTACTTGGAAAAAAAAAAAAAAAGGTTTTCCCAGAACCCTCACTGGCAGACTTGCTTGAATATCACTGATATAATAACTATATAACATGTCCACCCTCACTTCAAGGAAATCTGGAAAATCTAGTCAGTGTTTCAAGTGAATAAGGAAGAGGTTGGGTCCACCACCCTGCAGCTTTGCCATAATCCATAACTGTTAACCGCGGACCTCTCCCTATGCTAACTGACCCAAATCTCCAGGGAATCAATTTAATTTTTTAAAAGCATATTCAATATGCTTCTATACATGGAAACTTTTTAAATGAGCAGTGAGTTTAAAGGAAATTAAACTTAATATCTTCTTCACACCTGAGAATCTGTGAGAGATGTAATGATCAATATATGATATGGGAGACATTTTTTAAATTTATTTTATCAAAGTATAGTTGATTTACAGAGTTGTTTTCATTTCTGCTGTACAGCAAAATGATTTAGTTATACATATATATACTTTTTCATATATATATATATATATTTTTTTTTTGGTCTGCCACGTGGCATATGGATTTCCCAGGCCAAAAATCAGAGCTAAGCCACAGTTGTGACCTAAGCTGCAGCTGCAGCAATGCTGGATCCTTAACCCACTGTGCTGGGCTGGAGATCAAACAACCCTGCATCCCAGTGCTCCCAAGATACTGCCAATCCCATTGTGCCACAGAGGGAACTCCATTTTTCATATTCTTTTCCATTAGGGTTTATCACAGGATATTGGGTATCCTACTGTATAGTTCCCTGTGCTATACGGTAAGATCTTGTTATTTATCCATCCTACAGATAACAGTTTGCGCCTGCTAGTCCTAAACTCCCAATCTGTCCCTTCCCCACCTCCCTCCCCTTTGGCAACCAGAAGTCTGTTCTCTATTTCTGTGGGTCTGTTTCTCTTTCATAGATAAGTTCACTTGTGTCATATTTAGTCATATTTTAGATTTGAGAGTTTTTATATTTAACCAAAGGGGACATGAATTTAAGCAGGTTAAAAAGCATGGGATCAGGAAGTGAGCACTGTGGACACCACTAAGAGATACCATCTGTGTTAGCGAGGGCTCTTCATGAAATAGAACCAATACACACACACACATATGGGGAGAGAGAGAGGTTTGCTTTATTAGGAGGAATACAATTATGGAGGCTTAGAAGTCCTGTGATCTGTTGCGTGCAAGCTGGAGACACAGGTAAGTCAGTGATATAATTCAGTCTGAGTCCAAAGGCCTGAGAACCAGGGAAGCTAGTGGTCTAAGTCTCAGTCCAATGGCGGGAGCAGATTGGTGCCCCCGCTCAGACGGGCAGAGAGCAAATTCTCCCTTCCTCCACTTTTTTGTTCTGTTCAGGCCCTCAGCAGATTGTATGATGCCCACCAGGGGAGGGCCGTCTGCTTTACTCAGTCTAACTCAAATGCTAACTTAATCTGGAAACACCCTCACAGACACCTCCCAAGATGATTTTTAGTCAAATAGCTGGGCACCCGTGATCCTGTCAAGTTGACACATAAAATCAAGCATCACATTATCCAATACCCTGAAAGTTACAGGAACTCTAACGACCGCATACAAAGATGAGTTGATGACCTTCTTTGTCAGCTTCAACTCATCTAGCAAAAGGGGCCAGTGTGTTCTCAGGTCCCATCTCGAGTCAAGTTGCAAGGTGTCACCAGTAGTTTGGTGACAGTGTCATCTGTTACTTAAGTGCAAGGAAGACCCACAGGGGTAGGGACAAAGGGGACATGTGTTGTAAACCAAGGCCAGGGATAAGTACCTTGTCTGGCTATGTTTTCCTTCAGGGTCACTAGGCCTACAGAGCAGTCAAGCTCATGTGATTTGAGGAAAATCTCTTCTATTCCACATGACTGCTAATTGCCCAAGAAGCAAAGCACAACGGAAACAGCAAGCAGATATAAGACTCCAAATGTTGGTGATGACTGCGTTTAACCTTTCCTAAAGGAACATTAAAAAGGCTTTACTACTTTGGTAGGGGGAACCCTGCCATGTGAAAAAAAGGAACAGACATTTGCTGACAGAGTCTCTTTCCACCTGAAGGAACCATGCCAGAATCAATTTCTAATAGGAGTGAAGGCTAATGAGAGTGCATTGTCCACTGCAAGCACATTCTGCCTCCCATTCTACATCTCTAAACGCTGCTCTGGACAGACTGTAAATTACCCTGACCTTAACGAAAATGTTCACACTAAGGCTTTGGTTTTTATGAGCATTCCACCTGGACAGTCTGACCCAGCTTTAGATAAAATAAGAAAGGAGCCAAGAACCAGCTGAGCCACACAGAGCCAAGGGTCAGGCCTGGCTTGATGATGATTCGGGCCTTGCCACCCATATATCTAAGACAGAAAAGAGCGTAATTTCCGTAAATGGAACTAAACCCAGGGCTGATTTGGAATAGCTACTTGCTATCCCAAACTTGCTTTGGCTGTCATTAAAATTACAGTGACATTTGGGGATTTCTTTGCAGGTTTCAAAACTACAGTTGAGAGCACCGTATCATCTTTTGTTTGTGGCCAGGATACTGGTTACTGTACTAGGCAGCATTCTTGATTGAAAATGTAGACGCCAATTCTGGGTCTGCATCAGATGCCTTTTGGCTGGAGAACAAGGCCTACCTAGGATCTCACCAAGGATCCATGGGCGCAGCACAGCGCCATGGGCACTGCAGGCGTCACGGCCCTGCCTCCTGTCCATTGGTGATGCTGCATTTCGTCCCCCTGGACACGCCCTCTATGCTGCTGACTCCACTGAGTTATCACCAGCTGACTAGTCTCTCAAGAGGCAGCTTGGACAAGAGCACTTACGGTTTATACTGAAGGCGTGTGGCCATGTTCAGGCTCAAGCTGCCAGGGGATGGGGAAGTCCCCGACACAGAACCGGTATCCTGTGCCGCCAAGCAATCATGCACACTGCAGGTAAGTTAGTAAAAAATAGTTGCAATATCCAACTGTATACACATATGTGTATATATATGATGTGCATGTGTGTATATTATGTATATATATTCACACCACATATTAGTGTGGGGGTGTATTTTTTCCTGCAGATCAATCAATGACATCTATAGACAGTAGGTTCGGGTATCCTAGTGAAGACCTAGAGAAGCCTTTACATGGGATTTGCCCTGGATCCTCTTCCAGACTGCCAGGTCCCCAGTGATTTGCCCCAGTTTCCTGCCCTACACACCTCAGTCCCATCCTCCAACCCACTTCCTCTTGGCCCTTTTATTAAACACTTGCTTCTGAGCTGCAATATAGAGAACAACACAGAAAGATGAGAAGGGAACTAACATTTCCTGAGTGCTTATTTATCATCAAGTGGTCTGGGTCCTCGTTAGGTCAGCTTTATCCTTATAACAGGTAGAGCTGTTACCTGACAACACCCATCCAGCTTTGAGACCCAGCTCTTTCACATGTTGTGACCTTGAGCAAGTTATTTAACCTCTGTAGCCACAGGATTTGTCATCTATAAATGGAGATCTTTTCAGGATTGTTGGATGAAGTGCCAAACTCTGTGGCACGTGGCCAACTGTTGTTACTACTCATTTAGCTGCAATCTGGCCCATTTTTAAGCATCTCCTCCTCTAGGAAGCCTTCCTCAATCTCCCAAGGCAGATGGAATCCCACCCTCCTGCTTTTAACTTTGTCTTTCACCTTCTTCATGGAGCTCAACACAGGCAGTGAAGGCTATTAGAGAGCAGGAATCTTCACCGTATCCCCAGTAGCACCTAACAATGCCTTGCACACAGTAGGTCTTCTATAAAATGCCATCGAATTGAAATAGTCAAACTAAATTCTTCCTGGCCGATGATCATGAAGCAAACTAGATCTGCTAGTTAGTTGTCTAAGTTACACCTTGTCAACAACAACAAAAAAGAGATGTTTTGCACTTAAGACAGAGTCACACAAGCAAGGTTTGGATTCTGCATTTAGCATATTATGCAAAATCACGATGAAATAACTCTTAAACACATCCTTAGAAAGGAACCATGCTAGAGACAGACATGAGGCCTTGCCCTAAATCCAACACAGCCATTTTCCACTTTGATTCCTGATTGCTGGGTTAAGTATCCACAGATGGATTGCATTTAAGGACAGGTGATAGGAAAATCATCTGTTTTTAAACCCCAGCATCTCATCCAGTGAGAGAATAGGTTCTCATTACAGGAAGTAAAAAGGAGCTGAGGTGTTTGGAAGGAACAGAAGATTCGCTTCTACTTTGTGCTCATTCCAAGAGGAGAGAGGTACTGCAAATATTATTTAAATTGGTTCTTTATTTCAAAGTTCAAAGAGCTGAATTTGTATACATTTAAATGTATGTCGCAATTTCACTGTGTAGTCACAGACTAAGGAACTTACCTTAACTCACTGGTGAATCCTACTCAGAGTTTTGCTGTACATGTTAGTCTTTCAGCAAATTGCAATGAGTGCTAGGGGATAAGACGGGGGGTCTATTTGCTCTGAAAATGTTCTAAGGTTGCATTCAGAGCCCTCTTCACTGTAATCTTTTTGTTTGTTTGTTTTCGGCTGTTCGCTCCCATGGCATGTGGAAGTTCCCCGGGCAGGGGATCAAACTCATGCCATAGCAGATCGAACCTGAGCTGCTGCAGTGACAATGCTGCATCGTTAAGGAACCACAAGGGAACCCCTCTTCACTGTAATCTTGACTGTTGGAAGGTGTGGCTAAATTTCTAGTCTTTCTGCCTGCTCACCTTAAATACAAGATTGATGTCCATCCTCATCCAGGGCTCTTAGGGGCTGTGTATACCTTGCCCTTCTCATTGGTGTCCCACAGATGTCCTCTTACCACAGCCATTGGTCCCAGCTCTCTATGGAACATAGCTTTTGTGTAAGCACTGCTGACACCTTCAGGGTGACCACTGCACTGTGTCCTTCATTCTTATTTGGCCATATGGCTACAAGCCACTAAAACCTGTAGCTAGCCCCCCTGTTCTTTTTGCTATGACTGGAATATATATGCATCCAATTTTCCTGGGTTTGGTTTTTTTTTTTTTTCTTTTTAGGGCCACACTTATGGCATATGGAAGTTCCCAGGCCAGGGGTCAAAACTGAGCTGCAGCTGCCGGCCTACACCACAGCCACAACAACACTGTGGGATCCAAGCCGCATCTGCAACCTACACCTCAGCTCATGGCAACACTGGATCCTTAACCCACTGAGTGAGGCCGGGGATCAAACCTGTGTCCTCATGGATAATAGCTGGGTTTGTTACCACTGAACTGTGGCAGGAACTCCTGGGTTTTTTTTTTAAGCAGGCAAAATAATTGTATAAAGTCCCTTCAAAGGGAAATTGCCCTGGGTATGTTCGTGAAGACAGTGTTTTTTTTTTTTTTTTTTATGAGAAGGTTGGGGAAAGGTGTTTACTGTATGTCAATGAAACAGAAATGCATTTAGAGAGCATCAAGCCAGACTCTGCCACAGTCCTCACTTTTGGTCACTAACATGTACACCTTTATATTTAGGAGGTAACAAGATATTTGCACGACAGAATGATTACTTATGACATATAACTATGTATATTAGTTGGTTTGATAGATATATTTTAGTCTAATGCAGTGCCAGTATTTTTATTTTTTCTCTTTATTTTTTATTATTAAAAAAATTTTTTTCCATTATAGCTGGTTTACAGATTTCTGTCAATTTTCCAACTGCACAGCATGGTGACCCAGTTACACATATTTGTCACAAGTGATTAGACATAGTTCCCGCTGCTACAAGGCAAGATCTCCTTGCTTTTCTATATCAAAGACAATAGTCTACAACTGTTAACCCCAGACTCCCATACCATCCCACTCCCTCCCCCACCCTTTTGGCAACCACAAGTCTGTTCTCAAGTCCGTGATATTCTTTTCTATGGAAAGGTTCATTTGTGCAGTATGTTAGATCCCAGATATAAGTGATATCATATGGTATTTGTTTTTCTCCTTCTGACTTACTTTACTCAGTATGAGGGTCTCTAATTCCATCCATGTTGCTGCAAATGGCATTATTTCATTCCTTTTTATGGTTGAGTAGTATTCCATTGTGTATATATACCACATCTTCCTAATCCAATCATCTGTCGATGGACATTTGGGTTGTTTCCATGTCTTGGCATTGTGAATAGTGCTGCAATAAACATGCGTGTGCAAGTGTCTTTTTCAAGGAAAGTTTTGTCCAGGTATATGCCCAAGAGTGGGATTGCTGGGTCATATGGTAGTTCTATGTATAGTTTTCTAAGGTACCTCCATACCGTTTTCCACAGTGGTTGTATCAGCTTACATTCCCACAACAGTGCAGGAGGGTTCCCTTTTCTCCACACCCCCTCTGGCATTTGTTGTTTGTGGACTTATTAATGATGGCCATTCTGACCGGTGTGAGGTGATATCTCGTGGTAGTTTTGATTTGCATTTCTCTAATCATCAGAGATGTTGAGCATTTTTTCATGCGTATGTTGGCCATCTGTATATCTTCTTTGGAGAAATGTCTATTCAGGTCCTTTGCCCATTTTTCAATTGGATTGTTGGCTTTTTTGTTGTTGAGTTGTATAAGTTGTTTGTATATTTTAGAAATTAAGCCCTTGTCAGTTGCATCATTTGACCTTATTTTATCCCATTCTGTAAGTTGTCCTTCTGTTTTCTTTTTGGTTTCCCTTGCTGTGCAAAAGCTTCTCGGCTTGATTAGGTCCCAATGGTTTATCTTTGCTTTTATTTCTGTTGCCTTGGGAGACTGACATGAGAAAAAAATTGTAAGGTTGATGTCAGAATGTTTTACCAATGTTTTCTTCTAGGAGTTTAATGGTGTTTTGTCTTATATTTAAGTCTTTAAGCCATTTAGAGTTTATTTTTGTGCATGGTGTGAGAGTGTGTTCTAGTTTCACTGATTTGCATGTAGCTGTCCAGGTTTCCCAGCAATACTTATTGAACAGACTGTCTTTTTCCCATTTTATGTTCTTGCCTCCTTTGTCAAAAATCAATTGACTGTAGGCATCTGGGTTTATTTCTGGGTTCTCTATTCTGTCCCATTGGTCCGTATGTCTGTTTTGTTACCAGTACCACACTGTCTTGATTACTGTGGCCCTGCAATATTGCCTGAAGTCTGGGAGAGTTATGCCTCCTGCTTGGTTTTTGTTCCTTAGAATTGCTTTGGCTATTCTGGGTCTTTTGTTGTTCCATATAAATTTTTGGATTGTCTTTTTCTAGTTCTGTGAAGAATGTCATGGGTAATTTGATAGGGATTGCATTGAATTTGTAGATTGCTTTGGGTAGTACGGCCATTTTTACAATATTGATGTTTCTGGCCCATGAGCATGGAATATCTTTCCATTTCTTTTTATCTTCTATGATTTCCTTGATTAATGTTTTGTAGTTCTCATCATATAAGTCTTTCACCTCCTTGGTCAGGTTTATTCCCAGGTACATGATTTTTTTGGGGTGCTATTTTAAAAGGTAAAGTATTTTGGTATTCTTTTTCTAATATTTCATTGTTAGTATACAGAAATGCGACTGATTTCTGAAGTTTAACCTTATATCCTGCTACTTTGCTGAATTTGTTGATCAGTTCAGGTAATTTTGGGGTTGAGTCCCTGGGGTTTTCTATATATAGTATCATGTCATCTGCATATGGTGACAGTTTTACCTCTTCTCTTCCTATTTGGATACATTTTATTTGTTGTCTGATTGCTGTAGCTAGGACTTCCAATACTATGTTGAATAACAGTGTTGAGAGTGGGCATCCTTGTCTTGTTCCAGATTTCAGTGGGAAGGCTTTCAGCTTTTCTCCATTGAGTATTATATTTGCCGTGGGTTTGTCATAAATGGCTTTTATTATGACAATGTTTTTATTATATTATCATAATAAGCTCAAGCACCTTTAGGATAGGGATGGTGTTTTTTTTTGTTTTTTCTTTCTCTCTCTAGTTCTAGAATTCTGCATGATTCCCAGCATGTAAGGGCATCAGGAAATGCCTACTGAATTTGCATTATCAGCATCATTGGCTTGGTGCTTGGATTTTTTTTTTTTTTTTTAGGGCCACACCCATGGTATATGGAAGTTCCCAGGCTAGGGGTCAAATTGGAGCTAAAGCTCCCGACCTACACCACAGCCATAGCAACACAGGATCTGAGCCATGTCTGCGACCTACACCACAGCTCACAGCAACGCCGGATCCTTAATCCACTGAGAAAGGCCAGGGATTGAACCAGCAACCTCATGGTTACTAGTCGGATCCGTTTCCGCTGCACCGCAACGAGAACTCCAATGCCTGGATTTTTTTACATGGGTTCTGTGAAGTTTTGAAATTGTATGAAAAACTGTATATGTATATCCTTTTTTCCCCTTGGGAGAATACTTTGATCTGGGACGATTAGTGACTGCTGTGTACTTTTCCCTCATATTCTGATCCAGGTGAGGGAGGCAGCAGCAGTGGGGAGAACGGAGGGAGAACTTGGGACAAATGATTGAACAGAGGCTGTTGGAGAGTCAAGGATGAGAGAGGATGGGAGAAAAGAGGGATATGAAGGAACATGGGGAAAATTCTCACCCAATATATCAAAACGTTATCCTGCCACATGGGGTCAATTTTTGGGGGCCCTGCAAAGGGCTCTCTCTTTCTCACCTCCTTTAATAGTGTGGCCTTGGTGTGTGCTACTATTCTGTAATTCGACTCCTTGCTGATTCTGCCTAGATCCATTTCCTCTCTCCTAAGTCAGAATAACTTATCATTATTGTTTTCTCACTCAAAATACCTTCATTAAGAACCAATCATAAACTCCCTAGAGGCTTCTGGTTTCTGTTAATAGCAAGCTAGGTTATTCAGATCAACAGTCTCACTGCAAACAACAACAAATCCCACAAAAGTAGATTTAAATAAACACCACTACCTTAAAATAATCAAAGATTTGAAAAATACAATAAAGAACTTCCAGGTCAATATCTAGAGGAAAGCCTCTTCTGAAAATGGTAAAAAGACCATTGGGTGATCAAAACCCCTAAGATCATCTGTCATTCCCGCTGTGGCCAGTAGGGTCCAGACGGGCACAAGTCAAGGCCTGAGACCCACAGATGCTGAAGTGTCTCAGAGGGCACTTTCCCAAATGAATACACACACGGACTGAGGAGAAACCAGATCTAAATCGCCCTCCCCTACCCCTCAACCTCAGGGAACTGCAGGAAAGCCTTCCACGGCAATAAGAAAGGCGAAATAATGAAAAGGAAACCAGAAGGAACGAGAAGTCTTCGATGCACTGTGGCCACAGAGCACCCTGTTGTGATCTGTACTGTGCGTACATTTAGCCTGGGTGGGCCAAAGGCATTTAAGCTAAGAACTTGTGTGAAGAGATGGCAATTATTATTGCAATTATTATTGTTACCACGTACCTGGTGAAACCAAAATTAAGTCTCTCGGTGGGGGGGGAGGGGTACATCCAAACTAGGTTTCAGAATACCCCCCAGAAATAATTTAAGGACAGTGAGCTTAAGTTATCCACTCAAAGATAACTAAGCATCAAAGGTACAAGAACCAGAAAAACAACAGTAGAAATAGACCCACGGAGACTTTAACTATTAGAACCAGTTTTAAAAAACCAAGGTTTCCATGTTTTGGGAAATATAAGACAACCTTGAAAATAGCCATAAGGAGATTATGAGAAGGTACATACCATATCTGAAAAAGGAACCAAACTGCAAATAAAGGTAGTAATGGCAATGTAAAGCTCAATGATCACATATGCAGCAGATGGACAGTGTAAGGGAGAAATGGTGAACTGTGCAGAAGATCTTATGCAAAATGAAGGAATGAGATAAGAGAATGGGGGAAATACACAAAAGTGTGTAGGAGCTGTGGAGAATGTGGTACAAAAGTCTAACTTTGGAGTCCCAGGAAGAGGTGAAAGAGAGAATATGACAGAAATTGAGAAATTTTCAGATGAAAGAAACCTATTCACAGATAGGGGACTCAATGGATTCCAAGCAGAATAAAATAAAACTCACGCCTAAACAGCTCATAAGGAAACCGCAGAAAACTAAGACATAGAGAAAATCTTAAAGCAACCAGAGAAAGAAAGGTTACCTTCAAAGGAGGAACTGACGAGTTTTAACAGCAATTCAGAAAAAGGTAACCTGATACAGCTTTAATGAGCTCAAAGAAAACTGATGCAACCATAAAAAAAAAAACCATTCAAAATGACCTGGGGGAGTTCCCACTGTGGTTCAGTGGTTAACGAATCTGGCTAGTATCCTTGAGGATGCAGGTTCGATCCCTAGCCTCTCTCAGTGGGTTAAGGATCCCACATTGCCGTTAGCTATGGTGTAGGTCGCAGACGCAGCTCGTATGCTGTGTTGCTGTGGCTGTGGCATAGGCCTGAAGCTACAGGTCTGATTCAACCCCTGGCCCGGGAACCTCCGTTTGCTGCACGTGCGGCCCTAAAAAGACAAAAGACAGAAAAAAAAATGAACTTGGTCCCTTTTCCTAGAGTGTGATGCCCTATAAAATTCTGGACATTCTGAAAGAAGCTTCGAAAAAACCCATATTGATTGACTGCACTTTAAAGTGCTGGGCTAGGTGATGGGTTTATCAGTCCAGTGTTGGAGAACATCATAGAGCAAGGCCCTGTAATGCCACAGAGTTGGTGGGAAAGGGAGGAGGGGGTACCTGAGAGGTTAGAAGTGGCTGCCTAGGACCAGCCAGGCTTACCTTATAA
Organism: Catagonus wagneri; assembly: GCA_004024745.2. Classification (NCBI taxonomy): domain Eukaryota; kingdom Metazoa; phylum Chordata; class Mammalia; order Artiodactyla; family Tayassuidae; genus Catagonus; species Catagonus wagneri. The sequence continues at coordinate 969,533 of PVHT021183692.1, read as the reverse complement.
TTTGCCCTGCTGTGAAGACAGCTTGTTGGCGTAAAATACCCTGCTTTCTCCTTTCACTGATTCCTCATCTACAGGTGCATCGAGGACCCGTTCATTATCCTTACCTTACAAGTAGGGTTGATACACAAAATATTTAACCATGCTAAGGCACCAGCACGCATCAATCAGAAGAGATGCCTAATGTCAGACTAGATGCTGGCTGTTGCACAAGGTTAGGGTCCTGGGGACCCCTGGAAGTGTTAGTTGTTACCCTTTAGTGGGTAGAATATGGAGAAACCCAGGGAGAGACCTGAGCTGCCGGGATGGTGGAGACAGTCAAGGGAGCAGCTATCCAAAAATTGCTATTTTAATACATGTTTTGGCTACTAATACATACCAGCTGAACACAGCCCCTCAGCCCTTCCACCAGGCTCCTTAGTGGCTCTCATCCTTCCTCTGCTATCTGATCAAGGTCTCATCTTTCCCCCTTGGAACTTTAAACCTTTCAACGAAGCTGCTTCCTTGTGTAGTTCTACCAGGCATGCACCTTAACCAAAAATCCATAGAACAACTTCCTTTCTTGGAGTTTCCTTTGTGACTCAGTGGTTAACGAATCTGACTAAGAACCATGAGGTTGCGGGTTTGATCCCTGGCCTTGCTCAGTGGGTTAAGGATCCGGTGTTGCCCCGAGCTGTGGTGTAGGTCGCAGACGCGGCTCGGATCCCGCGTTACTGTGGCTGTGGCGAAGGCCGGCAGCTACAGCTCCTGTTAGACCCCTAGCCTGGGAACCTCCACGTGCCGCGGGTGCGGCTCTACATAAAGGCAAAAAGACAAAAAAAAAAAAAAAAAAGAACAACTTCCTTTCTTAAAACCTGGTTCTTAGTTCCCCTGCAACCCTCAGGCAGGGGCTGTATACTCTTCTTTGGCACACTCTTCACTCCTGGATAGGACCATATCATTTTGCTGCACCTCAAATGGGCTTTATAAAACAAAAATCCAGATTTATGAAGAAAATAAAAGGTGTTTCTTTATTTTATAGTCGGATTCAACCTAAGCTTCAGGTAACAAGCTCCTTTGCTACACTTTATATTTGCATAAAATACTTTATATTCTTTATTACACAGTATATGTTTATAACAGAAAAGTTAGAAATATAAATAACCAAAAGCACCTGTAAGCTCCTTCCATCTCCCTCAGATATTGACTTTATCTATATGTATATGTATAATGGAGACATATACATATATAAAAATATATATGTGTGTGTGTATATATATATATATATATATATATATATATAGCCCAATTAACTAACATTCGCTTTCTGTATAAATCTTTGGATAAAATTATTTCTGTATTCATTGTCAATGTCAGAGGCACCAAGCTATGGTCATATTTAGCAAAAGAAACAATTTCTTCTTCCAATATTTGGATTTTAGTGAATGAGTCAAGTACTATCAATGTCAAGTGGCTTTGACATCTAATGAAAAGTCCTGTAACAGCGCAGCACAATATAATTTGGATTATCATCTCCAGTGTAAAAGCATATCAGTTCAGAACCCAAGGACTTCATTTTTAAAACTTGGGGCTAGAACTACATTTGAATTCAAATTTGGTAATGCCCTTAGATCAACTTGAGCTGACAACTTCTTTAGAAGAAAGTAGAATAAGGCAATTTGATGAAAATTATACTGTGCAGTGCCTTGACACTCCAGATATTTCACTTTTACATTAAAATTTTTTTCAATTAATTTAAAGGTAATGGCTATATGCCAGATATCCAGGCTATTTGTCATTATTATTCATTTGTTTATATGTAGCACTATCACTTACAAGGACATAATTCTTAAGGAAATATAATTGCCCTAAACCCATCAATTTGCTTATATAAAACTTTGTAAAATATTTCTCTGGAAAGAAAGTTAAGCACTGGTTGTCAGAGAACGTTCCCCTGGAACTCTGCATACCATCCACACTTGGCCTCTGCTCCTGGTCCCCTCACAGCCACCAGGCTCCTTGCCCCAAGCCCCAGGACCCTCCAGTTTACCCAGTATTGTTCCAAGTGTAATAAAGTCTCAACAAAAATTTGCTGATTTAAGGTGCTTCCAGAGAAAAAGAGCAATGCATGCTGCGAAATACGAGTGAAGTTAAAAAAAAGGCTATTAATATATCTTGCAGCCACTCCCCTTGCCCACTTCATTTGACAAGAATCTAGAATCACAGACTCAAAATTCTAAAGAAGCTTGGAGCAGAAGGGGACTTTTATTTATTTATTAATTTTTATTTTTTGTCTTTTTAGGGCTACATCTGCGGCATATGGAGGTCCCAGGGCTAGGGGTCGAATCGGAGCTACAGCTGCTGTCCTATGCCACAGCCACAGCAACATGGGATCCGAACCACATCTGTGATCTACCTCAGAGCTCACAGCAATGCCAGATCCTTAACCCATTGAGTGAGGCCAGGGATCAAAACTGCATCCTCAAGGATGCTAGTCAGATTCGTTTCCACTGAGCCGCAACTGGAACTCCATGAAGGGGACTTTGAAAGTTCTTTCTTTTCAACATTATTTTGTAGGTAATGAAGTTGAGACCCAGAGAATCACTCCACAGACAACTCTGAGTCAAAGAAGTCTCCAGAATCTGCTGGTCATGACTCACCACTGGTGGTCTTAGCACCATATATGTAAAGAGCTAGATGTAGAATTTCTGATGTATGAACCACAACGGAGGTCACTAAATGACAAACTCCCAAAGCTCTGTTGCCATATTTACAATGTCGAGCAATTCCCACTTATGTAATCACCTCCTCCATTTCATTCAAAGCTCATTTTAAACTCTGCCTCCTCTAAATATGTTTATTAAAGAGAAATGCAGTTAATGCAATTTTTTCTTCTTTTTTGCCCACCCTGCTGCATATGGTGTTCCAGAACCAGAGATCAGATCCAAGCCACAGTGCTGTGGTAACGCCAGATACTTTAACCCACTGTGCCAGGCCAGGGATCCTGGCCTGTGTGTGTCCTGGTGCTGCAGAGATGCCATGATCCCACTGTGCTGCAGTGGGACCTCCTCAGTGAAATTTTTAAGAAGGTAAAATTGTACTCGTGTCAAAAACATGACTGACAATCTGGATATTTACACTTTCAGGTAAACAAAAGTGAATATTCCTTCTCTCTTGAATCCCACAGCAAACTCCTGTGGAGCAAATATAACAAATTTTGAATTCCTAGAAGTTAATCATACAAAATGCACAGCACATCGTAGTCTATCAAAACTTTTGCAGTCGATCAAAGCTTTTGCAGTTGGTCAAAGCTTTGCCTCTAAGTGTCAGGCAATCATAACTTCATTCTTCTTGGAAGAGGACTCAGTGGTTCTCCAACTCAATTTAGTCTCCCCATGGTTAGTGTATGATTATGTGGTCAAAACTCTCCCTTTCATTCGCTTCATGCAGAAATCCAGCTGAGAACCTTAACATTTCCTTTAATAGGGAAAGTAGCTGACATGCAAAAATGAATCAGTAATAGAGTGTGAAGATTACCCTACTTAACATTCTTCAATGGTTCCCTAGAGCCTTCAGGATAAAGTCCGGACTTCTTAAACTGGCAATCATGGGCTTTCAGGGGCTGAGCGTCATCTATCTTTCTGGCCCCATTTCTCAGTCCTCCCCCTTCTTAGTCTGTGGCCCAAGCATGTTAAACTACTTTTAGTTCTCTGGGAAAAATGAACTTTCAGTTCCCTCCACTTAAAATGCCCCACAAGTCCCACTTTGTCAGGCTAGTTCCCACTCATACTGCCAGGTCCCATGCAGTGGCACACATCCATTTAGAATGTTATCATGAGGTAATTTGTGTCAACTACACCCCAGATACAGGGACAATCAATCCACTTTCACTGGGACATCAATATTTTGCATTTTCACCACTAAATTTTTGGTAAGTTTCTTTATCATCCAATCATTTCTTAATCCTTTGCAAAGCTGCTTCCCCTAGCATTACGCAACTGAAAAAAATTTTTTCAGGGTAACCATTGTCCTAAATAATCATTTAATTCATTGGCAATAGCTTTTTCCCCCCAAACACCAAGTTTCCTTAAGTTCTCTAAAGCCATCTAGATTGTTAGTCACTCTACTACGTTCTCCCTCCCTTTCCTTCTGTGGCATACAGTTTTCCTAGCTGTCTTATTCTATTGTTCCTTTTCTGTGTCATTTACTGGCTCCGCTTCTTCCTCTAATTAAAGATACTTCTCTGAGTTCACTAGATTCAAAACATTAGCATTAGGGTGCCTCCCCATCCCTTAACTCACAAAACAAACTCAAATTATTTGTATGTCCTATTGATCCTAGCTTCTTAGTGAAAAAAGAAGAACTCAGCATTCAATAAAAGGAGCATTCATTCTGGAGATAAACTTGGGTTCAGATCTCAAGTATGTCACCAGCTCTTGAGCACTGTGGCATAGAACATAGTACTTAACCCATTTGGGCATCAGTTTCTCATCTGTAAGTTGAAGAAAATAATGACTGCCTTTCAGTACTACTACTACTCAGATTGCAGAATGAAAAGTGCATATTTCAATGCTGGGTACAAATGGGGACATTAAAGGAAATCTATGCATTTAGCAGTTATTTCCACATTCACATACCCCAGATTTGTATAGTATCTCACTGTTCCAATCCATTTTTCATACATAGCAACATAAGATAAATCTTATAGAATGCTTATATGAATACATTTTCTGGATTAATTTTTCCCAACTACTTACTGAATCAGAGCCCAATTCCTCCCTATTTAAGCAAATGTTCAGATTTTTAGCCCCATCCTTCCTTTCTGGCCTTCTCCCTCACTGCCCTCCTAAATGGATACCATTCTCCAAGCAAACTGGACTTTTTGTGGTCCAAAGATCCAGCTCAGATTCTGCCTCTTTTATGATACTTATTTCCTTAGCTGGATGTTTTATCCTGAGTAGTTTAATAGGTACTTCTCATAAATTGCAATTCCTTTGAAGGAAGAAACTAGATTCTCATTCATTCTCTTACTCACCGCTTTGCTAAGTGATGGGGCTCTTTTTTTTTTTTTTTGGTTGCATCCGCAGCATGCATAAGTGACCCAGGCTGCTGCAGTGACAATGTTGGATACTTAACTCACTGCGCCACAAGGGATCTCCAATTTTTTAAAAAACACCAACTAGACTTTTCCTCAAGGAATTATTTTCACTTTCTCAACTTCTCATGAAGTGGTGGGAATAGAAGAGAGAGGGAAGCACGTGTGTAGGGTACTGATAGAGGCACTGCTGGCTGAACCTCCACTTGGAATTCTCCCAGCAGCAGCAGCAGCAGCAGAAAGTCAGGATTGAAACAGTCATCCTAGAAATTGACCAGGTAAGACTTAAGATCTCTTGGTCAATTGCAATCAACCAACCTCTTGGGAAACCCTTTATCAATTTGCTAAGATTATCAATATTTCTTTTCTTCCCTAGAGTTATTTTTCTAACCTTCTAGTCTTCTCTTAAACCAAAGAGTAAATGAAAGTTTTTATTTTAAACGCACAGTTGAACACACAGGAACACACACACATATATTTAACGTTATTTTATGTATTAGTTCATTTTTGAGAATCTTATTTCCTTAAAGTGAAATTTCTTTCAACCTAAATCCAAGACTAAATTTTTATAGATATAATCTTCAGGCAGCACCTAATATAGTGCTTTGGATACAGTGCAAATTCACTACTCTGGCTGAAAGAAGAATGAATTTACAGTGCACAACTGCAGAATTTAATGCTGGTTAACTGCTGTGGAAAAATAAGAAAATATACAGCCAGAGTGCATGTGATACTTGGAGACTCAGCCCCTCATTGATACCAATTAAGTAAATCCTTGGGTGCCTAGTAGTGTATAAGGATTTAAGTTACCCCAACCACGTTCTTGGAGAACAGAGATATCATTTTATTGTTTATTACTTGGTACAGTGCCAAGTCTGAAGATACACTCTTAAGTGTAAAGGTACCCAGAAATCAGAAATCTTGGAAGTTACACTGTACAAGCAGATTAGGTATAGTTCACATCTGTAAAATTTTCAACTGACTCTCGTGATCCTCAGCCATTCCATAGCATAAGCAAAGTATTCAATTATTTGTCTCAATTTATGTAAGATCACACTGCTGGCACTAAAATCCAGTTCCAGACCCACTCTTCTTTCTACTGTCGAATATGACAGAAGCACAGGATAGTAGAAATGGAAGAATCTTTAAAAATTATCCAACTTAATTTTTTTTAAGGTGAGGAAAACTAAGACCCACAAAGAGATTACAGTGGTGACAAAGCTCCTGCTAAAAGCCAAAGTATTTGATGCGAGAGTCTATGTCTTCCTTTGTCATACGTGTTTGTGCGTTTCTTCTTAATCTAGAGGTCTAAAAACATCCTCAAGGCTACTCTCAGGCCTGAGGTACATGTTTGTACTTTTTTCTCTTTTTGCTTTTTAGGGCTGCACCCAGGGAGTATGGAAGTTCCCAGGCTAGGGGTTGAATTGGAGCTGCAGCTGCTGGCCTACACCACAGCCGCAGCAATGCCAGATCCGAGCTGCGTCTGTGACCTACACCACAGCTCAGGGTAGTGCAGGATCCTTAACCACTGAAGGAGGCCTGGGATCCAACCAGCATCCTCATGGATACTAGCTGGGTTTGTTTCCAGAACTCCTGTTTATACATTTTTATGTAGCAAGAGTGCAAGTGTTATTTGGCCTGTGGTGTTTAAAAAATTAAAATTAAAATAATTTATTTTTAAAAGGTGGAATGTAGGAAGGTGGTGGCAGGCAAATGCGCTAGCACTTAATTTTGCAACCCCTGTGGTGCAGGTCCTTATTCTAGAGTTCAACTACCTTAATGAAGATATACTTTGGTATAGTAGAAAAAGTAAAAGACTTCCATACCAGTCCGGTATCAAATTCTGCCTCTACCATTTACTATGTGGCCTTGGCCTGGACACTTAAATTCTTTAAGCCTTAGTTTTCTCATCAGTAAAATGGACATAATTCAGATCTGATGTGAAAACTCGAGAGAAAAGGATGTTTGGCACACAGCTGAAGGTCAATAACTAGTTTCTAAAAGAAAGAACAACATTGCAAAATAAACGTTAAATTTTTATCAAAAAATAAAGTAAATGAACAACGTGATCGATGCTTAATAAAAGGAGGTCAAGTAGGGTCGGATACTCCCATCTCCTGGGGAGATCCAGAGCGGAAGGCTCTTCACTACCCTCCGAGGGGGGAAGCTCAGCCTGGAGTCTAGGCCACATCTTTCCAGCCTCAATCACTGCCTGGTGCAGATCCAGCAGAGAATTCTCTAGGCCTCGTACTCAGGCCCATCAGGGCACGGCGGGCTGAAAACCTTGCTTGGCCTTCCTTTCTTCCCTCTAACTCCCTCAGAGGAGCCCTGACACACTGCTCAGCCCCTGTGACACAATTCCACCAAGGGGCAGTTTCTCCAGCCATTACCGTTTGGATTAAACGTTCTGCTTTTTGCCATTTTTTTGTTATTTTTTTGTCTTTTTTTAGGGCCGCCCCTCCAGGCATATGTAAGTTCCCAGGCCAGGGGTCCAATCGGAGCTATAGCTGAAGGCCGACGCGACAGCCACGCGCGGTTCCACGCATGATTCCAGCCCCGTCTGCGACCTACACCACAGCTCACAGCAAGACCGGATCCTTAACCACTGAGCGAGGCCAGGGATCTAACCCGCGACCTCATGGATAGCAGTCAGATTGTTTCCGCTGAGCCTGGAGGAGAACTCTCCCATCTTTTTGGTCTCTCGGTTTTCGGATTCTCACTCACGCTCAGCAGTCCCAATCCTCTGCGCAGAGTAGTAGAAGCCACACCCCATTGGCTCTAGCCAAGCAAGGTCGGCTGGGGCGGTTTGGAGGCCACGTTGCCTAGGGAATTGGGGCGGGGCTTGGTAATCGTCAGCCCTGCGCCGGCTTTGCGCAGGCGCTCGGGCCGGGGCCTCTACTATCGCGAGACCTCATCCCGGAAGTTCCACGTCAGACCGTCGGCTGGTCAGTAGGTCGGCGGCTCTGAACCGGACTGCTTAACCGGTAGCGAGCGGAGACGCTGGGACTCGGACCAACGGAGCCATGGTAGGTCCAGACCCTGCAGGAGGCAGCGGGACTCCTGCGGCCCAGGTCATTTCCTGGAGTTCCTGGCCTGGGGACCACAGTCAGCAGCAGCAGCCTGGGCTCCCGCGGCGGCCGCCGCCTCAGGCCTTGCGGGGCCCTGGTCCAGTTTGAATTCTGGGAGGGAGAAGGTGGTGAGTGGTTTGGGGGGGGTAATGGCTGGAATTGAGGGGGGTCCCTGACTTGGTGCTTACGCCATTGCCAGAGCTCCTGCAGTCTGCAGCGGGGTCCGTGGTGTAGGGAAATAACTGGAGACCTAAAACGTCGATTTCCTTAGAAGGCTTTGACGAAACTACCTCATTTGTCTTTAAAACGATGACAGCTGATTTTGTACTCATGTTGGGCTTGTTTTGGTATAGTGTGTGCTGACCACAAACTACGAACTTAAACAGGCACGCTCCCCACCCCCCAGTGAAAGTATATAGAGGATCAGAGGTGGAATTTAAAATATTTTGGGATCATAGCTTAAGTTTTTAGGGAGAAAAGAATTGGGGAATTGTACATAAAACTGGTTGGCATGCTTTTCTGTATTTGCAAATATAGTAGCTGGTAAGAATGGCAGTCATGACAGCATTTTTTGTTATCACCTCCAAGTATGCTCTAAAATACTTTTGCACAAAAGTGTTATAATAAGAAAAATAATACAGTAGTGTGAGAATTCCTTTTCAGAAACATGTAAGAAAGTCCATGTTTTGTATTTAAACATTTTCCTGCTTTTTTTCATTTGTTAGGAAGCACAGGTGCAAAGATTTTTGGAGGTCGAAGACCTTAGGGATTAATAAGTCTAAGTTCCTCACCTTGCTGTTAAAGAAACAAAAAACTTTAAAGTTTGTTTAAGGCTAATTGATGCAGAGTTTTAACTACAACAGAGGTTGATTCCCTGGAAAAACTGGTAAACTTTATGGGTACTTACAGAAAAATGCTTAAAGAAACACATTGTTGCTTTAAATATCAGTAGGTTCAGGAGTACCCTTTGTGGCTCAGTGGTTAAGGAATCCAACCAAGAATCATGAGGTTGCGGGTTCGATCCCTGGCCTTGCTCAGTGGGTTAAGGATCCGGCGTTGCCCTGAGCTGTGGTGTAGGTCGCAGACGCGGCTCGGATCCCGCGTGGCTGTGGCTGTGGCGAAGGCCGGCAGCTACAGCTCCTGTTAGACCCCTAGCCTGGGAACCTCCATATGCCGCTGGTGCGGCTCTACATAAAGGCAAAAAAAAAAAAAGACAAAAAAAATGTCAGTGGGTTCACTCACAGGCACTCCTCCATCCTCATCTGTGAACTTTCTTTGGTCCCCAGAGCCCCTGAACAATACTCAATTTCACCACCTGGTATTACCAGTGATCTGCCCTGGGGTGCGCTGTGCTTTCAGCAATGGACATTTTTGGAAGTAGCCCTTGCATCTGCCTAGCTTAGTTTTCTTTTGCAATCTTTAAGTGTTTTCATAATGAAATAGTTCATTATTTAACACTTTAAAATCTTTTATGTAAGATAAAAAATGTGAAATTATTTATTCACTAATTTAGCATAGAATATTTACTGTGTGCCATGGATTTTGCTAAACCTTTGCCTCCTAATTTTCACAACAGCTGGGAGAGTGAGTTATAAATGTTGACAGAGTGCTAACACTAAGCCAGGCACTGTTCTAAGTGCTTAACACGGAATTTAATTCTCATCACACACAGAGGTAGATAATAATCAGTAGCTTACATATGTCAAACCCGAGAGAAGTTAACTTGCCCTTTACTGTACATTTGAAGTGAGTGGTGGAAGTGAAGTTTGAATCCAGCATGATTCTTTAGACCTGGATTATACTGTCTGTACTTAAACCCCCATAACCCAAATACAAGGTGCCGTGGAGATAAACATGTGAGTAAACAGTGGCCCTGCCCTTAAGAAGAATCTACTCTAGAAACCAAAAAGAGACTTATGCACAGATGTTAAAGGTTAAAACTAAATTCTGGGAGTTCCCATGGTGGCTCAGTGGATTAAGAACCTGACATGTATCCGTGAAGATTCAGTTCAATCTCTGGCCTTGCTCAGTGGGTTAAGAATCCGGTGTTGCCACAGGCTGCTGTGTAAGTTGCAGGTGTGGCTGGGATCCAATGTTGCTGTGGTTGTGGTGTATGTAGGCCTGCAGCTGCAGCTCCACTTTGACCCCTAGCCTAGGAAATTCCATTTGCCACAGGTGTGGCCTTAAAAGGGAAAAAGAAGGAAAGAAAAAATTTTTTAAAGAAAAAAAAAGTAAAGCTAAATTTTCTGGAATCCCATAGGAAAGGATACTTCTGATAGGATAATCTGAAAAATCATATTGGTGGCAGTAGTAATTAAGCCAAGTCCTAAATGCTTCCAGCTTTTGGGAGATACAAGGAGACATTTAGAGTTAAGGGTACAGTATGAGTACCTCATTCATCTTGGTATTCTACAATGCCTAGTAGAATGTCTCATTCAGAGTAGTTACTAAAATCTTGAAATGCAGCAAGAGCTCTTGGCTGTGCTTTTAAAACTGAGATTGCACTGGTGCTATGTGGAGTTATACTGGGTTGCTCATTCCCTGGGTCACCTTCCTAAAGCATTATTTTTAATCAGTAATCATTTAAAATAAATTTTAATGGTAAAATATGCACAGTTTATAAGTTTCCAATTTCCTCATTTACTAGAGGGAAAGTATGAGATGTGCTGGCTTATATTAAAGCCCCCACCATGGTTCCTGGCATGTAATAGACACATCATCTTTGTTGACACTGAAAAGACCAGAAAAAAGGAGTTAGCATTTGTGATGATAGTTGATGGGGCAAAATTCAGAAATAGATGAAGTAAGAGGTCCTGCTTCATCAAGGAATGCGAAGATGATGGCTTGAAAGTAGAAAGTTTGAGATGGAGAAGAAGGTATGACAGTGGAAACATTTGTGTGGTGATTGTAGAGAAGAGCGAGGGAACGTGGATCTTTTAAAGGAAAGTGAGAGGTATAGTTTGTTGCCAAAAGGTGAGCCTGTGCAGAATTAAGAACAAGGTTTGAAGAAGTCAGAGACCCAAATTTGTGAAAGATCCAAAATAATGAATAAAAGCCTCGTGAGGTGTTGTTTGTTGCAGGAAATTATCTCTGCTGAAATTACCTAGCAATCTTCCTTTGTGTAGAAAGGTAATATTAAATTTCTGTCCCATTCATGATCATCATGGAAGATCACAAAAATAAAAATTTGATGGTAACTCAACTTGCCAAATAAACTTTTAGGTTGTGTTTAAAACCTGTTAAAGGAGAAGCATTTTAAAATAAGTCTTCCTCCAGTCTACTTCCAAGAGGGAATTAAGACTACTAACCTCAGCCATCAATGTATATACTGAATTAACTTTTCTCCTAGAAAAGGTATTGGGAGAATTGAGAAAAAAGATCATTTTCTTTTGGTGGTTTAGATGAAGAATCCAGGTTGAAAAAGGCTGTTTTAAACTGTTAGTATTTTCTGACTTGAAAGCGTATTTTAGCTTTGGTTTAAAGTTGTTCTAATTTCCATTTGATTCTTATAACCTTAATCCATTAAAATATTATAAAGATTCCTTTTTGGCTCCAAAGCCCTTAATGGACATGGATATGACCCGTATTAATCCAATATTACATTGACTAGCATTTACTAATATTGTCAGAATGAATCTACTGTTTTTCTCTGAACTCAATTTTTTTAAACAATTGAGGTATAATTGACACATTTTTCTTTTTTCTTTTTTTTTTTTTCTTTACAGCCACTCCTTCAGCATATAGAAGTTCTTGGGCTGGGGTTGAATTGGAGCTGCAACTGCCAGCTTATGCCACAGCCACAGCAACACTAGATCCAAGCCACATCTGCAACTTATACCGCAGCTTGTGGCAACACCAGATCCTTAACCCACTGAGCAAAGCCAGGGATCGAACCTGTATCCTCATAGACACAATGTTGGATTCTTAGCCTGCTGGGCCACAATAGGAGCTCCAACAAATAATACTAGTTTTAGGTATACAGAATAATGATTTGAGGAGTTCCCTGGTGGCTCAGCAGGTTAAGGATCTGGCATAGTCACTGCTGTGGCTCAGTTCACTGCTGTGGTGTGGGTTTGTTCCCTGCATGACATGGGCGAGGCCAAAATAACAAATGTATAATTCAATATTTGTATATATTGTGAAACTGATTACCACAATAAGTCTAGTTAACATCTGTCACCATATTTGGTTACAAAAATGTGTTTTTTCTTGTAATGAGAATTTTTAAGCTTTCCTGTTCTTAGCAGCTTTCAAATATGCAACATTGTATTGTTAATTATGGTCACAATGCTATACATTACATCTTCATGACTTTATAGCTGGAAGTTTGTACCCTTTGACCCCACCTCACTCATTTTGCCCTCTTCTGCACACCACCTCTGGCAGCCACCAATCTGTTCTCTGTATCTGTGAGCCAGGTTTGTTTGTTTTTTTAGTATACATCAACCAAAACAACATATCACAGCATATAGAGGGCTGAAGCATATATGAGAAACCAGCTGTCTTCTGTTAAGTCAGAATTTAAAGAGTTCTGTAAAAATGTGAAACATTTCTACTCTTCTCACTAAATTTATTTTGAAACTATAGTTTTCATAAAAATATTGCATTTATGCTAACATGTAATGGGTTTAGTTATTTGAAAAATGAATTAATACATTAATATTTTAAAGCTGACTCAGTTTTAATTTTTAATGTGGTAAATATTAATAGATAAAACCTGTATAAACAGGTTTTTAGCATTCTCAAGTTTTTAAGACTGTAAAGGTGTCTTAAGACCAAAAAGTTTGACAATTGCTGCTATAAATTAAATTTTTTAAAAAAAGTTTTCCATTATAGCTGGTTTACAGTTTTCTACAATTTTCCATCTGTACAGCATGGTGACCCGGTTACACGTACATATATAGATTCGTCAGAAGTGATTAAACATAGTTCCTGGCGCTATACAGCAGGATCTCCTTGCTTTTCCATCCCAAAGGCAATAGTCTACAACTATTAACCCCAGGCTCCCATACCATCCCACTCCCTCCCCCACCCTCTTGGCAACCACAAGTCTGTTCTCAAGTCCGTGATTTTCTTTTCTGTAGAGGGGTTCATTTGTGCAGTCTGTTAGATTCCAGATATAAGTGATATATGGTATTTGTCTTTCTCCTTCTGACTTACTTTACTCAGTATGAGGGTCTCTGATTCCATCCATGTTGTTTATTCTTTTTATGGCTGAGTAGTATTCCATTGTGTATGTATACCACATCTTCCTAATCCAATCATCTGTCGATGGACATTTGGGTTGTTTCCATGTCTTGGCTATCGTGAATAGTGCTGCAATAAACATGTGTGTGCAAGTGTCTTTTTCAACGAAAGTTTTGTCCGGATATGTGCCCAAGAGTGGGATTGCTGGGTCATATGGCAGTTCTATGTACAGTTTTCTAAGGTAACTCCATACTGTTTTTCATAGTAGTTGTACCAGCTTACATTCCCACAACAGTGCAGGAGGGTTCCCTTTTCTCCACACCCCCTCCAGCATTTGTTGTTTGTGGACTTATTAATGATGGCCAAACTGACTGGTGTGAAGTGGTATCTTGTGGTAGTTTTGATTTGCATTTCTGTAATCATCAGTGATGTTGAGCATTTTTTTCATGTGTTTGTTGGCCATCTGCATATCTTCTTTGGAGAAATGTCTGTTCGAGTCCTTTGCCCATTTTTCAATTGGATTGTTGGCTTTTTTGCTGTTGAGTTGTATAAATTGTATATTTTAGAGATTAAGCCCTTGTCAGTTGCATCATTTGAAACTATTTTCTCCCATTCTGTAAGTTGTCTTTTTGTTTTCTTTTTGGTTTCCTTTGCTGTGCAAAAGCTTGTCACCTTTATTAGGTCCCATTGATTTATCTTTGCTTTTATTTCTGTTGCTTTGGGAGACTGACCTGAGAAGACATTGTAAGGTTGATGTCAGAGAATGTTTTACCAATGTTTTCTTCTAGGAGTTTAATGGTGTCTTGTCTTATATTTAAGTCTTTAAGCCATTTAGAGTTTATTTTTGTGCATGGTGTGAGAGGTGTTCTAGTTTCATTGACTTGCATGCAGCTGTCCAGGTTTCCCAGCAATACTTATTGAACAGATTGTCTTTTTCCCGTTTTATGTTCTTGCCTCCTTTGTCAAAGATTAATTCACTGTAGGCATCCGGATTTATTTCTGGGTTCTCTATTCTGTTCCATTGGTCCGTATGTCTGTTTTGGTACCAGTACGTATGTCTTGATTACTGTGGCTCTGTAATATTGCCTGAAGTCTGGGAGAGTTATGCCTCCTGCTTGGTTTTCGTTCCTTAGAATTGCTTTGGCGATTCTGGGCCTTTTGTGGTTCCATATGAATTTTTGGATTGTTTGTTCTAGTTCTGTGAAGAATGTCATGGGTAATTTGATAGGGATTGCATTGAATTTGTAGATTGCTTTGGGTAGTATGACCATTTTTACAGTATTAATTTTTCTGGCCCATGAGCATTTTTTTGTATCTTCTTTATTTCCTTGATTAATGTTTTATGGTTCTCATCATATAAGTCTTTCACCTTCTTGGTCAGGTTTATTCCCAGGTATTAGATTTTTAGGGTGCTATTTTATTTTATTTTACTTTATTTTATTTTATTTTTTTGTCTTTTTGCCTTATTTGGGCTGCACCCACGGCATATGGAGGTTTCCGGGCTAGGCGTCTAACAGGAGCTGTAGCTGTAGCTGCTGGCCTTTGCCACAGCAACGTGGGATCCGAGCCACGTCTGCAGCCTACACCACACAGTTCACGGCAACGCCGGATCCTTAACCCACTGAGCAAGGCCAGGTATCAAACCTGCAACCTCATGGTTCCTAGTCGGATTCATTAACCACTGAGCCACAACGGGAACTCCTTGGGGTGCAATTTTAAAAGGTATTATATTTTTATATTCTTATTCTAATATTTCATTGTTAGTATACAGAAATGTGGTTGATTTCTGAAGGTTAATCTTATATCCTCCTACTTTGCTGAATTTGTTGATCAGATCAAGTAATTTTGGGGTTGAGTCCTGGGGTTTTCTATATATAGTATCACGTCATCTGCGTACGGTGACAGTTTTACCTCTTCTCTTCCTATTTGGATGCCTTTTATTTCTTTTGTTTGTCTGTTTGATGAGGCTAGGACTTCCAATAAATACTATGTTGAATAACAGTGTTGAGAGTGGGCATCCTTGTCTTGTTCCAGATTTTAGTGGGAAGGCTTTCAGCTTTTCTCCATTGAGTATTATATTTGCTGTGGGTTTGTCGTAAATGGCTTTTATTATGTTAAGATATGTTCCCTCAGTACCCACTTTGGTGAGAGTTTTGGTCATGACTGGATGTTGGACTTTGTCAAATGCTTTTTCTGCATCTGTTGAGACGATCATGTGGTTTTTTACTTTTCTTTTGTTAATGTGGTGTACGATGTTGATTGATTTGCGTATGTTGAACCATCCTTGTGCACTTGGTATGAATCCCACCTGGTCATGGTGTATGATCTTTTTTATATGTTGTTGGATTCAGTTGACTAAAATTTTGTTGAAAATTTTTGCATCTAATTCATCAAAGGTATTAGCCTATAGTTTTCTTTTTTTGTGGTATCTTTGTCTGGTTTTGGAGTTAAGGTGATGATGGCATCATAGAATGTGTTTGGTAGTGTTCCTTCTTCAACTGTTTGGAAAAGTTTAAGGAGGATGGGTATGAGTTCCTCTTTGTATATTTGGTAGAATTTGCCTGTGAAGCCATCTGGTCTTGGACTTTTATTTTTTGGGAGTGTTTTTATGACATACTCCATTTCATTTCTAGTGCTTGGTCTGTTCAGTTGATCTATTTCCTCTTTTGTTTTTTTTCTTAATGGATTTTATTTCAATTATAAGTGTACATAAATCATCACAAGTCAGTTTTACAGATTTTGTATCCCAAACCCCCAGTGCATCCCCCCACCCAGATCTATTTCCTCTTGATTCAGGTTTGTAAGGGTGTAAATCTCTAAAAAGTTGTCCATTTCATCTAGGTTGTCAAATTTGTTGATGTACAATTGTTCATATTATTCTCACATGGTGTTTTGTATTTCTGTAATATCAATTGTGACTTCTCCTTTTTCATTTCTTATTTTGTTTGAGTTTTTTCTCTCTTCTTCTTGGTGAGTCTAGCCAGAGGTTTGTCAATTTTGTTTACCTTTTCGAAGAACCAGCTCTTGGTTTTATTGATTTTTTTTTCTATTGTTCTTTGAATCTCTAGTTTGTTGATTTCCTCGCTGATCTTTATGATTTCCTTCCTTCTGCTGACTTTAGGGTATTTTGTTCTTTTTCTAATTCTTTTAGGTGCTGGGTTAAGTTGTCTCTTTGAGATTTTTCTTCTTTTTTTGAGGAAGGCCTGTATTGCTATGGATTTCCCTCTGAGCACTGCTTTTGCAGCATCCCATAGATTTGTAGTGGTTGTCTTTGTTATCGTTTGTCTCAAGGTATTCTTAATTTCCTTCTTGACTTCATCGTTGACCCATTCGTTTTTTAGTAGCCTATTGTTTAGTCTGCATGTAGTGTTTTTCTCATTTCTTTTTCTGTGGTTGATTTCTAGTTTCAGGCCATTGTGGTCAGAGAAGATACATTGAAATAATTTCTATACTCTTAAATTTGTTGAGGTTAGCTTTGTGATCCAGTATGTGATCCATCCTTGAGAATGTTCCATGTGTACTTGAAGGTATATTCTGATTTTTTTGGATGCAATGAAAATGAAAATGTCAATTAGGTCTAACTTTTCTATTGTGTCATTTAGGATCTTTGTTGCCTTACTGACTTTCTGCTTAGAGGATCTGTCCATTGATGTGAGTGGGGTGTTAAAGTCTCCTATTATTATTGTATTCCCATCTATTTCTCTAAGTCTGATAGTACTTGTTGTAGGTATTTGAGTGCTCCTATATTAGGGGCATATATATTGATGATTGTAATGTCCTCTTCTTGAATGGATCATTTAACCATTAAAGTGTCCTTCTTTGTCTTTCTTTATGGCCTTCATCTTAAAGTCTATTTTGTCTGATATGAGTATCGCAACTCCTGCTTTCCTGTCTTGTCCATTGGCATGAACTATCATTTCCCATCCGCTCACTTTCAATCTATATGTGTCCTTTGTCCTAAGGTGAGTCTCTTGTAGACAGCAGATTGTAAGTTTTTGCTTTTTTATCCAGTCTGCCACTGTTTGTCTTTTGATTGGAGCATTCAGTCCATTGACATTTAAGGTGATTATTGATAGATATGTATTTATTGCCATTTTAGACCTTGTTTTACAGTTGATTCTATGTTTCTCTTTTCTTCCTTTCTTTTTTTGGTTGGATGGTTTCCATTTATTTTATGCTTGAGTGCTATTCTTTTCAGTATTTGTGGATGCGATGTTCCATTTTGATTTGTGGTTGCCCTGTTTTTTAAGTATGTTAACACCTTCTTATATCTGCTTACTTTAGCCTGATAGCCATATAGGCTCAAACACATCATTAGAAATTTTTTTTAAGTTAAAAAGGAAGAAAAAAAAAGAGTCTATATTTTCTTATTTCCCCCCCCCATAATGTATGATTTTGTTGTCTTTTAAAAAAATTTTTTTAACATCTTCATGTTTAGATCTGTTTGCTGGCTTTTTTGAATGATTGCTTTCCGTTTGTAGTTTCCTCCATTCTATTTCTTACTTTTTAATTTTTTTTTTATTGGAGCCCTTTCAGTGTTTCTTTTAGAAAGGATTTAGTATTGCTGTACCCCTTTAGCTTTTGTTTGTTGGAGAAATTCTTTCTTCCCCCTTCTATTTTAAATGATATTCTTGCTGGGTAGAGTATTCAAGGTTGCAGATTTTTTCCTTTCAGCACTTTAAATGTATCTTGCCACTCCCTTCTGACCTGTAGTGTTTCTGTAGAGAAATCAGCTGATAGCCTTATGGGGGAATCCCTTATAATTAATGCTTTGCTTTTCTCTTGCTGCCTTTAGGATCCTCTCTTTATCTTTAATGTTTGCCATTTTTAATATAATATGTCTTGGTGTGGGCCTGTTTGGGTTCAACTTGTTTGGGGCCCTCTGTGCTTCCTGTATCTTGATGTCAGATTCCTTTAGATTTGGAAAGTTTTCAGACATAATTTCTTCAAATATATTTTCAATCCCCTTTTCTTTTTCTTTTCCTTCTGGAATTCCTGTTAGGCGTAGATTGGGCTGCTCTGTATTATCCCATAGATCTCTTATATTGCTTTCATGTTTTTTCATTTGATTTTCTGTCTGCTGTCCTGATTGGGTGATTTCCATTATTCTTTCACATCACTAATTTGTTCCTCTGCATTATTTAATCTGCTCTTTCTTGCCTTTAGCTCAGTTTGCATCTCTGCAAATGAGTTTTCTAGCTTTTCTTGGCTCCTCCTAGTATTTTCTACTTCCTTTCTAAGGGAATCTGCATTGCTGTTTGTGTCTTCTCTTATTTCCTTGATATTCAGCCTTAATTCCTCAAGTATTTTCATTGCCTCCCTTCTGAACTCCATTTCTGTGAGACTGAAGAGGTCTGTTTCATTGCTGACTGCTTTAGATGACTTCTGTTCATTTAACTGGGAATGGTTTCTGAGCTTCTTCATATTGCTTATGCTTTTCTTCTTCTGTGAGTTTGGGGAAGCCAAACTGTAGTCTTGTAAGGCTACTTCTGGGCAACAGCACCTCTTTGTATTGGTGGCGTTGCTATTTATTTTTGGTGTGGGAGTTTGAATATTTGGTGTGTCTTTCTTTGGTGTGAGCAAGCTGTTACCTCCCTAGTGCTCCGTGTGTTTTCAGGGAAGAGGAAGCAATGGGTAGGGCCAGCAGTTGGTGCCTGGTCACTGGGCTCTCAACAGCAGCAAGGACCTGCAGGAAGGTGACACTGGCTACTCTTAGTTGCAGGGCCCTGGGAAGGGGTGAGCTCTAGGCAAATCTACCAGGTGTCCAGAGCATTTTGCAGTAGCAGCAACAGGATGTGTGAGTTCCCAGGGAATTGAGAGCCACAACAGCTAGTGATCCATTGCAATGCCCTCCTCTGAGGTGACTGGAACCGCAGGTGGTAGCTGTTCAGGGACTCCTAGTGGTTGCGGGCCATGATGGTCTCTAGAGCTAGTGATAACTGGTGGTTTGCCCCCTCCACCTATAGACCATGCATGAAGCAGCCCATCTCACTTAGCCCACATAGGAGGTGCTGTACAGGTTGTTCCTAGTTGCAAGGTCCTGGGAGGTGATAGAGATCAGGCATATGGGTACTGCCTAGAGCAATTAGCAGTAGGAGCAGCAGGGCTGGTGTGTTCCCAGGAGTGCAAGAGTACCCACAAATGATTTTAGTCACAGTTCCCTCCTCTGTGGTGTCGTTGAGGTGATTGGGGCTGCAAGTGGTGCCTATTCACAGACCCTAGCGGTAACGTGCTGTTCCCACCTCTGGAGCCAGAGATAACTGTTGTGGTTTGCCTCTGCCTCCTGTAGGCCGTGTAGGAAGTACCTCGTCCTGCTTAGCCCCTACAGGATGTGCTGCACAGGGTGCTCTGAGTTACAGGTTCCTGGGAAAATACCAGTGTCTGGGCACTGTCCAGAACGTTTGGCAGTGGCAGCTGCAGGGCAGGTGTGCTCCCAGGGGAGCAAGAACAAGAGTAGGTAGTGTTCCGCCATAATGTCTTTCTCTGTGGTCCCTCTGAGGTGGTTGGGGCTGCGAGTGATTTTTGTTCAGGTATCCCCTGTGGCGGTGGGCCACACCCACCTCTGGAGTCAGCGATAACTGCTGTGGTTTGCTCCCTCTCCCTGCAGGCCACCAGGAAGCACCCTGTCCCACTTAGACCCTTCAGGAGATGCTGCACCAGCTGCTCCTAGTTGTATGGACTTGGGAGGGAACAGCAAGCAAATGTTTGGGCACTGCCCTGAGCGTTTGGCAGCGGCAGCTGCAGGGCGAGTGTGTTCCCAGGGGAGTGATAGCAACGGTGTCTGGTGCTTGGTAGGCCCCGTGTCGCACTTGGCCCCCTGATGCCCTTAGCCCACACTAGAGGTGCCTAGCCACTGGTAGCCTGCACAGGAAGTGTCCAGTCTCCCATATATACTAGCAAAAGTCTTATGGATGGCTACGCTGGAGATGCCTGGTCCACCATGGGCAAGCAAGTGGCCTCCGTGTTGCGGGCAGTCTGCACCCCAAGAAGCCTGGTCCGCCACGGTCTAGCAAGCTGCTTCTGGTTGCGAGTGGGCTGTGCCCAGAGACACCTGATCCACTGCAGCAGCCTAGCAAGCGGCTTCTGATCCCGGCGGCACGGCTGGGCTGTGTCCGGAAGATGCCGGGACATCAGAGATCTAGCAAGCAGCCTCCGGCTGCCCTCAGTTTGCACTTGAGCCGCCCTGCCCTTTAGGAGCTCCACTCCCGCTGCTGGAGTTTTGTGCTTGATCCGCCAGGCCCTCTGGGATCCCGCCCTCTGCGCTCGCTCCGATGCAAGGATTTTCCTGTGGCGGTCAGCCCCTCCTCCTCTCGTCCTCCCCAGCAATGGTGCCTTGCCTTTCCTGCGGTCCGGACCTTCTCCCGGGTTCCCTCTGTCCTGGCTTTCCACCTCCCAGCCCTTAGAGTATTGCTCCCCCGCCTGTGGCGCACTGCTCCTTAGCCTCTTAGGCTGTCTCCACACCGCCAGCCCCAGCCCTCTCCAGGGGACTGACCTCTGGAGCCTAAGTCTCAGCTCCCAGCCCCCGCCCGACCATCTCAGGCTGTGGTGTCTGTGCCGGGGTTGGCGTTCAGATGGTCTATGAGGCTCTGACTCCGCTTTGCCGTTCTCAATCCGTTCTCAATCCAGCTGCTGCACTTTTCTCAGGCTTCGATGTCCCTCCGGCTCGGCTGATCGGTTAGGTGGCTTCCCAGGGTGTGGGTTCCTTTTCTCCTTCACAGTTCCCTGGAGTGCTGGTGCCATCCTGATTCCTTCTCTCTCTCCTTTTTTATTTTTTTCTGTTGTTCTACCCAGTTATGCCAAGAGTTCCTCGCCCTTTTTGGAGGTTCAGGTTCTTCCAGCAGCATTCAGTTGATGCTCTGTGCAAGTCGTCGTTTTACATCTAGATGTGTTTATTTGATGTGTTTGTGGGTGAGGGTGAGAGTGACCGCCTACTCCTCTGCCATCTTGCCACACCTCTAAATTAAAAATTTTTAAATCCTGATTTTTTTTTTTTTTGGTATATTAGGTGCTTTAGACTTCAGACTGTGTCTATAGTTTAGCAAAGTAAAAACTGAATTATTTTGTAGACATGTTAATGCACTGTTTTTAGCTAAGATCTCAAACATGTTTTATTTGGCATAGCAATTTAATACTTTTTTTATGTCGTTTGTGCTTAGCCTCTGCGACTCGATATCAAGAGAAAGCTAACTGCTCGATCCGATCGAGTTAAGAGTGTGGATTTGCATCCTACAGAGCCATGGATGTTGGCGAGTCTTTATAATGGCAGTGTGTGTGTTTGGAATCATGAAACACAGGTAGGAATTTTTAAATGATTTATTAGAAATACTATGTTAGACTGTTTATAATGGAAGAGAAATATAAGAGTCTAGTAGTATATGTATACTGCTTTCTCAAACAAATTAGTACAAAGTATTTTTTTTTTTTTTTAGGGTCGTACCCTCGGCATATGAGAGTTCCCAGGCTAGGGGTTAAATCAGAGCTGCAGCTGCCAGCCTAAGCCACAGCCACAGCAACATGGGATCCTCTCCAACCTACACCACAGCTCAGGGCAATGCCGGATCCCCCACCCACTGAGCGAGGCCAGGGATAGAACCTGTATCCTAGTCAGATTCATTTCTGCTGTGGTGCAAATGGAGTGCTGGAACGCAGGTTCGATCCCCGGCCTGGCACAGTGGGTTGAGGATCCAGTGTTGCTGCAGCTGAGGCATAGATTGCAACTATGGCTCGGATCTAATCCTTGGTCTGGGAACTGTTATATGCCATGGGGCAGCCAAAAAAAGAAAAAAAAAGATAAATTAACATTTATGAGAGTAGAGCTTGTGGGAGAAACTGTTCTGAGCTCATTATATCCAATATTTAAATGTGAAGTTCTGATAGACGTAGTATTAGCTCTTCTTTGAAATTAAAGGAACTGACAACAATATAAAATCACTTGCTCTAGATAAAAGTATTTAATAGTACTTAATTTTCCATTTGATGAGTATTCTAACCACCTTAATAATGGGATTTTATTATTTTTCCCCAAGTGTTCAATATAATGAATGATACATATAACTTCCAGTCAGTCCCACGAATTATTGATTATATCAGAGAAATATTTGTAGTCAGCTTTTTACTACGCATGAGATTATCTGCCTTAAATGCTTTAATCTGAGTAAATAATAAATCTTTCAGCTTAGTCTGTCTCATGTTTCCAGTATTTTCTTGGCCATGCTTAATTTTTTTCTTTCAAAGTACAGAACAGGTAGTTAGCACTATGCCATATGGTTTTGTGTCTGTGTATATAGTAATTATCTCCAGCATCCAAGGTTAAGTTCTTAAAATCCAGATAAAACTCATATTTGAGAGATTTAACATGACAAAAATAGTCCTTAGGGAATCAAGGTCAAGAATAAAGCTGAAAACACCCTTACAGCTTATATATCAGTCTAATGAAGCAGTTACGACCGCACACTCAATCAAGACCCCACCAGTGACATTTTATTTGTATTAACACTTTGTTCTCTATATCCCAGTGCCTGTGACATTACCTGACACACAGTAAGTTGCTCAGTAATTACTTGTTGAACTAGTGAGTAATAAACATTCTGTTTATCAGTATATACCTTTCAGAATTTCTGTTTTGTGAAATTTCAAGTCTTTAGCTTGTAAATTCCTTTTGCCTGGTTGTGGAGAATATGCTTGCTAACTGCTTTTGTGAGGGAGGGCAAGAGTGGGGCTGGGGCGGCTGCTCTATCCAAATGTTTAGAACCTTTCTGATTTTATGCTTAACAGATATGTTGGTGCCTCCCACCCCTCCTGCACCATGATGCTTCCTAATGTTTCCTAGGGATCCCCTCTATCAGCTCCATTTAGCCATGTCTCAGCTCTGTCATTTTCTTGTTCTTTTTTTTTTTTTTTTTTGGCATTTTAGGGCCACTGACAATATAAGAGCACTTGCTCAAGATAAAAGTATTTAATAGTACTTAATAGCATATGGAAGTTCCCAGGCTAGGGATCGAATCTGAGCTGTAGCTGCCGGCTTACACCACAGCCACAGCAACTCGAGATCCAAGCCACGTCTGCAGCCGTCATCACAGCTCACGGCAACGCCCGATTCTTAACCCACTAAGCGAGGCCAGGGATCCAACCTACATCCTCATGAATACTAGTTGTATTTGTAACCTACTGAGCCACAGCGGGAACTTCAGCTCTGTCATTTTCTAAAGCCCAGGTGTACTTCCCTTATCTTTTTCTAGGCTTTACTGTAATGTAACTGCTTTGTGTGCGTCATCTACTTTGCTTCATTTTTCTTTTTTACTCGTCTTTGTTCTGCTGTAGGGCCATCTGGTTCCCCTTTCTTAATTCATTACATTGGTAATTTTTTGTTTAATTTCATTCTTTCCTTCAGGAACTAATGTTCCTTTAGGATAAGGATTATCCTAGTCTTAATTCCCATTGTTATTTCAAGTGCATGGCTGTCAGTCAGGCTCATAGTAGATACTCAGGAAGTCTTTGTTGAGTGGTTGGTCAGTTTTGGTTCTCCCTGCTTTTTGACCCTCCATTAATTACCAACAGAAATTACTTACCACTTATGTATATTGAAAGTAAAATTCTTAAAAGAGCCAAAAAGGTTTTTGGAAGTAAATTCAAATATACTTGAATTTCAAATAAGGAGATATTATTATATACTCTTTGAAGTGATGGGTGCAATGGTTAAAAAATCTGTATGTTAGAATTTGAAGCCATCCTGCTAATTAAATGATGTGGGCAAGCCTTTTAACCATGTTGAGGCTCAGTTTACTGACCTAAATGATGATGATGTGTTGTCTTCCCTGTATCGCAGGATTGTCAGAAGGGTTAAATCAAAGTAGGTAAAATTGTGTGTAGGACTTTTAAGGTACCAGACAAGTGTTCCATTATTTTTCTGCCTTATGGATGGTTTATATGTTGTGTGTGTAGCATTTCCTCCTCTCTAGCTTGTTTAGCTTCCGGAGTGTGAAGACCACCCCTTAGGTCATTTGTATCAGCCATAACACTTAGGGTGGTTATGAACCATGATGGTTATTAGTTTTGTTTATTTATTATTTACTGATCAGCAAATCCCTGAATTTGTTGGCTCCCCATGAACTTCCATGGCTTCGTCTGTCATAGGTGGCATGTCCTGTCTGCTCTCAGTGTTTGCGTCACAGTTAGCTGATCATGGTTGTACAGGTTGGAACTGATATCCCCACTTATTTAGTCTTTGAAGAATCTTTGAAGTCTTGTTCAGGGAGCCACAGTAGGCTAAACAGTTCTTATGAACCAGTCCTTATTTTTTGATTTAGTACACATGGTTAATCAATCAGAATATGCTGTTTTCTTTATACTCTGGTACAGAAAGAGAGATTGAAAAGTGATAGATTGATTTTCAGGATTTTAAACAACAAAGCGTTAGTTTGGAAGGATAAAGAGATGCATTCAGAGTTCCTGTCATGGCTCATGGTTAACGAGTCCGGCTAGGAACCATAAGGTTGCAGGTTGGATCCCTGGCCTCGCTCAGTGGGTTGGGGATCCGGCGTTGCCATGAGTTGTGGTGTAGATCGCAGACACGGCTTGGGTCCCGCGTTGCTGTGGCTGTGGCGTAGGCCGACGGCTACAGCTCCTATTTGACCCCTAGCCTGGGAACTTCCATATGCCGCGGGTGCGGCCCAGTAGGGTCTCCTAGTTTTCTGCCTTTATCGTCTGTATATGATTCCCTTCTGAGCAGCTTGAAGGGATATCTAAATCACTGTGTTCTCACACTTCACTAAAAAGGAACAGCATTATATGGGAACATGTTACTAAAGTGTGTAAAAGGATGTATCTTGTTTATAAGTTTATTTTATGAGTTTATGGGTTTAATTTTAAAATGGAGAGAACAGCAAAATCATTCAGCAAATGCTTATTACACATTGGTTGTTTTGCATCCATTGTTCTAAGCTCTAGGTATACAGTGGTAAACGAGATTCCTGCCTTCAGAAAACTTAGCAGGAAAGATTAGCATTAAACACAGAAGATGCTGTGTTATGTAAGTGGAGTATAAGGTTCTCTGGGTGGGTTTCAGGCAGAGGGAACCAGGAGCAAAGGGTGAGGCTGGAGATAGCCAAAGGTTAGGCTGGAGAAGTAGGGAAGGGCTGGAGCACAGGATCTGGAACTACATCTTGTGGACAGTTGCTTTTATAAGAGTTTTAATTTTGAATCTGTCAAAGAAAAGATGACTGGTCTGTTTGTTTTTTTCATTTGTTGAGCTTTTATATTTTCAGCGGGGATATTTTAAAATTAGAAGTTATCTAAATAATTGGATGTTTTAAAAATAACTTATAGATTCTTCAGTTATTGTTTCATAACTCAAATGCATATTCCTTTTAAATTATAAAGACACTGGTGAAAACATTCGAAGTATGTGATCTTCCTGTTCGAGCCGCCAAGTTTGTTGCAAGGAAGAACTGGGTTGTGACAGGAGCGGTAAGTAACTATGAGCTTCTATTCCCATTTCAGAATTGATCAGTGATTACTAAAATGAGTTGCAGATCTTTGACTCTTGTTAGTTTGTGCAGTGTTTTGAAGCCTGGACTTTATTCCTTGAGCCTATAATATATTTTTTGTGAGTGCAATTTACTTCATAACCGTAATTCTGGTTTTTAAATTTCCATTTCTAGGATGATATGCAAATTAGAGTGTTCAATTACAACACTCTGGAGAGAGTTCATATGTTTGAAGCACATTCGGACTATATTCGCTGTATTGCCGTTCATCCAACCCAGCCTTTCATTCTAACTAGCAGTGGTAAGAGATGACCCCTTTCGGTCACTTGCATCTCTTTGAGTAATTAATTTTCATTCAGTGAGACATGCTGTTACAAGTAGAGTTCTGATTTCAGGCAACTTTTAAACTATTTAAATCCTTTAACGTGCTGTCCATGCTGCTTGCTTTCATATTTTAATGACTATCAACTCTACTTAAGGTTTGTGTAGCAGTTGCTCCTATTCCTGTCAGGGAAGGCTTGAAGGTATAGATGATGAAACATCTGCTGAACAGAAAACTAATTTACATGCTGATTGAGGGGGTTTGGGGCCAAGTGCCATACACCCTAGTCAGTTTTATCTTTATATTCAGATTAGTTTGCGTCTTGGTATTAGGTCTCAAACTGCATCTTTTGGAAGACAATTAAAACATATCGCACCAAATTAGTAGTAGCTCTTCGAAACATTTTTAAATTAGAAATTGAGAAGTAATTCAAAACTTTTTAAAAATTAATCTTGTATCAAGAGAGAAATGCTTATTCCTGAAATAGTCATTGCTGTCATTATTCAGTCATATTTTGTGTTACTCTTCGGTCATTCTGTAAAACCTTGAGTCTGTCTTAAATTTTTTCCGTGAAATTTGTGTATTTGCTATTAGTAATCTCTTTCTATCTCTACTCTTTAGAGAGCTAAATTTGTTCTTAGAATAAATAAGGATTTTGAAAAATTCAGATTCTGATTCTATTTCTTTAAGTCATGGACTATATGATTTGTGTTAGATTTGCTGCCTTAAAAGGCACAAAGACTCTGATCTTAGTTCTGAATGAATGAAATAGAAATTTGCAACTAACTGGAGACTTTCTTTTGTTCTAGATGACATGCTTATTAAACTCTGGGACTGGGATAAAAAATGGTCTTGCTCACAAGTGTTTGAAGGACACACCCATTATGTTATGCAGATTGTGATCAACCCCAAAGATAACAACCAGTTTGCCAGCGCTTCTTTGGACAGGACTATCAAGGTAGGGTATCCACAGTGTGTGTCATTTATGATTGGTGGTGAAATTTGGTTATTTTAGGTGTTTTATTGCTGGATGCCCAGAAAGTTATTCTTGTCCTAGAAGTTTCTCTCAGAAGCTCATTAGGACTTCTTTTTGATCCAGAAGGGTATATATTCTGTTTAGAAAGATAGTGTGGCAACTCGGTGCTCTTAGTGGAGGAGTGTTTTTCCGTGTGGAAGCAACATTTCCTAAGACTTTTAAATCTCTGCCAACCCAGAATAAGGAAATGCATGTATCTTCTCTAGGTTACTGTTTTCTCTCCTTTGGTGTATTTGTTGTGGACCTCTGCTGATTATTAATCTATTTTATATTTAAATTTCATCTGCCTCCATTTTCTCTTACTTCATTTCTCTGTTCTGCTGCCAGTTATCTTTCTAAAATGTGAATTCCATCGTTGCAGTTCCCATTCTAAGGATAAAGTCTAAATGCCTTGGTGTGGAATACAAAGTTTTCCAAGACTAGCCTTAGCTGATATGATTAGATATCTCCTATAATCTTGGTCTGTTCCCCATGTTATAGAGAGACCATGAACATTCACAGAACCGTACCTAATTCAGCCTGTCCCTCTGCCTTTAATATTCTTTTTTTTTGGGGGGGGGCTGCACCCATGGCACATGAAAATTCCCAGGCCAGGGATCAAACCTGCATCACGGCAGTGACCCAAGCTGCTGCAGTGATGATACCGGATCCTTAACCCACTACACCACAGGAATACACCTTACAGTATTATTTTTTCTCCATTTTTTATTTCTTTTCCTCTGGAGAATTCCTCATCTTTCAAGGCTGAGCAGTTATTTACTCTGAGAAGCTCTCTTCAGACATCCATTTCATCTCTAGACAGAGCCAGTCATGCTCATCCCATTCCTTCTATTGCTTTTTGCCGCTGTTATGGCCTTCACACTGAATAATAATGAATGTGTCTCTAGAAATCTTTATCCCTGAAATGTTGATGTGTAGGGCAGGAACTCTGTGTCACCCCCTTTCGCAAACAGACTCATTAGCAAACAGCACAGTGCCCTGCCTGTACTAGATGCTTAATAAATGTTGTAGTGAGTCCAGATATAGTCCTTTCTCCACTGTAATATTTAAAGTGTTTCCATATACATAGATTTAAAAGTATACATTGCATTAACTTTTGTTCACATGTATAGGCTTACGTCTACTTAACATTTTTATTAGTTTTCCTTTAACTTATACAAAATGTTATATGCTATTTATCTGACAATTTATTATTTATGTTGTATGTTGAATATCTTAGGGCTTTGCCTTTTTTTCTTTTCATTGAATTATCTTTTTTTTTTTAACATAGGTTGAAAACTATGAAATTAGTTTTAAACTCTCTTCATTAAATTAGACTTGTCTTTGGCTGTAATAAAATTGGCTTAAACATTTTTATACTCCCCAGAGGGCCTCCCATATAGTAGGCATACAAAATAAATATTTGTAAAGATAAAGTTTAGTACCAGTACTGTAGTAATATTTGACTGCTTTTCTATACTTTTCATTTTTTAATTAAGCAGTAATTCTCTCTTTTTAGTACATCTAGGTCTACTTTAATTAGCTTTATATTAAATCTCTCATACACTCATTTCCTACCCTTAAAGTGGTGGTTCTCAAAGGGAAGATGTCTGTGACAAATTAGATTCCTGGGCTTCATTGTAGATCTACTGAATCATAATCTCTAGGGATAAAGCCTGGAAATTGGCATTTTTAAGAGAATGCCGTAGTGATTCCGTCCCCTAGAAATTCAGTAAAGTGAAGAACAAAAAAAAAAGAAAAAAATGGATGGAAAAAAAAGAGCATTCCTTAGCTTCTGAGTGGGCTTTCGCATTTATATGTCAAAAATGTGATGGAGCTGCCTTCTGAAAAGCAGGGCCCCATACTGACTGGCAGATGTTGTTCTCTGAAGGTGTGGCAGCTGGGCTCCTCATCACCAAACTTCACTCTGGAGGGACATGAGAAAGGCGTGAATTGCATCGATTACTACAGTGGCGGTGACAAACCATACCTCATTTCAGGTGCAGATGACCGTCTTGTGAAAATATGGGACTATCAGGTACAGTTTTTGTATAACTTTCTTGCCATATGTTGGATATGCTTTGTACTGTTTTTAACAAGAAGTTAAAGATGTTTTTATTTTCTTTTTCGGGCCTCACTTAGGACATATGGAGGTTCCCAGGCTAGGGGTTCAATCAGAGCCACATCTGCGACCACAGCTCATGGCAATGCCAGATCCTTAACCCACTGAGTGAGGCCAGGGATCGAACCCACATCCTCATGGATGCTAGTTGGGTTGGTAACCCACTGAGCCACAGCTAGCACTCCCAAACTTGGGTTATTTTTTTTTTTAACTGTTTTTTTTTTTTTTTTTGGCTGTGCCTATAGCACGTGTAAATTCCTAGGCCAGGGATGGAACAATGAATCCTTAACCACTAGGCCACCAGGGAGCTCCAAAACTTGGGTTTTTGAACTCTGTTCATAACCTAATAACTTAAGTTCTCAGTTTTTGCACCTAAATTGTGGTCCCAGAATTCCCATGAAAATGACAACAAATGCCTCTCGAGATTTTAAAATTAAAATGCCATCATGTTTACATTTCATTTAATAGTAGAAAGGAGAACTTCACAATTTTAATTAAAATGAATTCTTAGATCCTCTGGTGTCCTCATTGGTAGACTTTCATATTTTGAAAACTGGTAGATCATAAATAATGTCATGATGTCACCATGGTACAGTCATTTTGCCACATGGACTCTTTTTTCCAATATTTTAAATTATCAATTTAAATTACTCAAAAGCCAGTAGAGGTTCAATAAAATTTCCATGGATGAATAAATGAGAGAATAAATGAAAAAAAGGAAATTAGACAGTATCACAAGATGAGGTGTCATCACAGTTTGTCATTCTTGCTGGCATATCCTCCCTTTTGGGCCTGAGAGGGGTGGGTAGAATGGTATCACTCAACCAAGGAGTGGGGACAGTATCACTGCTGGGGCTTCCAGGGTCACCTCTGCTTCTTCCCCAGAGCAGCTTCCTGCCTCCCGGAGTCCTGTTACTTGTGTTATGGATGGGCGCCACTTGGATGCCCCGGCAGCCATCCCGTCCTTTGTCCTGCAGTTAGGAAGCAGACTGAGCTGCGTGAGGGGCTCTGCTGGGTTGAGGGCCTCTGTCCACATCCTGCTCCCTAGCTTGGAGAACTGCTGGTCTTAGAGGGTCTCCCAGCAAGGTGGGGGCTGGCCGTGGCCCACCCTGGGAGTAAGGTTTTGGAGGCATTTTGAAGGGCACCCACTGGTGTTGAGCTCTCCTGGAGGTCAACACCCCAGCACCTAGGACCTATCCTTACCCAACAGCCCACAGTGCCATATAGACTCTTGTAAAACTTAGTGTGACTGTGCTTCTTATCACTGTGATGACATTGTTTAATTTTTTGTTTCTCACATCAAAATTTCCACAAGTGGTTAATAAAATGAGGCCTAGAAAACCAGTTGTCTTGAGATATTTACACATTTGTGTTTAAACACAATAAAAAAATATTCAAGGTATCTTTAATTTGGGGGAATAACACTCAGATGAAAACCAGATCTTTCGAGGTATGTGTGCACGTTTTCTGTTTTAAATGAGACAGTTACATTTACATTTGCCTGCACTGTCAAATAATTAGAGAAGACATGTGCACAACAAGATAATTCTGTTGCAGGAACCTCTGTATTGAATCTCTGTTTAGGTCGTCATAACCAGCATCATTTATCATGTATCAGTACCCTGGGAAAATCAAGGATAAGTTTGTTGCTTTTCATTAATGAAAGTGTTTTCAATGACTCGATTACAGAATAAAACATGTGTGCAGACGCTGGAGGGGCATGCCCAGAATGTGTCTTGTGCCAGTTTTCATCCTGAGCTGCCAATTATCATCACAGGTTCAGAAGATGGTAAGTTAGAAACATCACTTTATTCCTGTGCTTATTATCTTTACTAAGTGGATATTGAAGCTAGCTAGTACCCTGTATTTTCTTTGGAAGTTTCAAAGGATTTTGATATTTTTATTAGAATAGATTTTTTTCT
Organism: Catagonus wagneri; assembly: GCA_004024745.2. Taxonomy (NCBI): domain Eukaryota; kingdom Metazoa; phylum Chordata; class Mammalia; order Artiodactyla; family Tayassuidae; genus Catagonus; species Catagonus wagneri. The sequence goes on along the minus strand of PVHT021183692.1, from coordinate 938,341 downwards.
TTCTTTCTTTCTTTTTTTTTTTGCCTTATCTAGGGCTGCACCTGCGGCATATGGAGGTTCCCAGGCTAGGGGTCTAACAGGAGCTGTAGCCTCAGGCCTTCGCCACAGCCACAGCAACGTGGGATCCGAGCCGCGTCTGCAACTTACACCACAGCTCACGGCAACGCTGGATCCTTAACCCACTGAGCAAGGCCAGGGATTGAACCCGCAACCTCATGGTTCTTAGTCGGATTCGTTAACCACTGAGCCACTACGGGAACTCCTAGAATAGATTTCTTAAGCAATAAGAGGAAAAGGGCATTATCATCATCATCATCATTCTACTGTGTTTTCTCTCTGTTACTTAAATACGAAGACACCCAGAAGTGCTAGAGAAATGCCTGTGCTTTGGAGTCTGAATGCCTGGGGTCAAATTCAGGCTCTGTTACTTCATGGATGTGTGGTGTGGATAACTTATGAAATGGGAATAGAGAGATCTGTTTCATAGGATTATAGAGAAAGGAAGGAAGTCACGTGTAGAAAGCATCTGGCAAACCAGATGGCACTATACCCAGTCATTATTTCACACTTAAAGTCACATTTCTTACTTTTACTTTCTTATAAATTTTCTATCAATTCATTTATTTTGCTTTATAAAATCACTTACAGACAATAGATTAAAAAATTCATCTGCCAGGAAGTGTGTTCTATTTGAATATAAAGGCTCCCATGTGGCTAGTTTACCTGGCAGTTCATTGCTGGATGTTCAAATGAAAAGGGAGCATTCACATTGTTCATTTTAGGAACTGTACGAATTTGGCATTCAAGCACCTATCGCCTTGAGAGTACCTTGAATTATGGAATGGAGAGAGTGTGGTGTGTGGCCAGTCTGAGAGGGTCCAACAACGTTGCTTTGGGCTATGATGAAGGGAGCATCATTGTTAAGGTAATCTCTCATTACACTGTCTCTGAGTAGATGGACAGAGGAGAAGCAGTTATTTTCCAAGTCACCAGCTTTGTTAAATTGGCACTTGTGTCACTGAGCACAAGCAAGTAAGTACTGGAGACTTAAAGCGGAAGAACGGCGCCTTCCACTAAATGAAAATAAAAGATGTTTATTTTGTTGTGGTTTTATTTGATTTTCTTTTTCGATGCTAAGAGTCATTTGTCATTCCTCTAGCTTGGTCGGGAGGAACCTGCCATGTCCATGGATGCCAATGGAAAGATAATTTGGGCCAAACATTCAGAGGTCCAGCAGGCCAATCTAAAAGCAATGGGAGATGCTGAAATTAAAGATGGAGAAAGATTGCCACTGGCAGTAAAGGATATGGGCAGTTGTGAAATATACCCTCAGACTATTCAGCACAATCCTAATGGGCGGTAAGCCACCACCAAAATCTCTCCTAACACTTCTGTGTGTGCTGGAGCAGGGGTTGTGTATCCATGGTGTATGCCACCCCTGCTCTGTGGTGGGCATTCCTCATTGAGCTCTGGCCCTGGCCTCACAGGCCTCAGCATGGCGGCACGCAGTCATGCCAGGTAATCAGGTTGGCATGCGAGGTGAAGCCTATTTGCCTTCCTGGCTTTGTCCCATCACACGGTTTTGAACAGTCCAGTGGTTTTGTGCTAACTCTTATTTCAGATATGTTGGTATGTGTCCTTATGTTCCTTTAAGGACAAGAATCTTGTCTTATCCTGAGACTTAGCACATGCTAAGTCTTTGCTGATTCATTGCTCTTAAGAAGAAAAGCTGACTGTGAGGTCTTGTCTTTTGAAAAAGTTTTGGGACTAGTAATAATTTTACTTCTTTGTAATTTGAATCATCAGTTGTCTTTCTCCCTTAAGATTTATAAAATACCAAACATCTTGTGAGAAAAGAGTTTCTAGTACAATGAGTTTAAACCTGTGAGCTTTAAAAATTATTTTACAATAGAGCTGGGCATTTTATAATGCTGTCTTGAGTATTAAAAAAGAGAATATATAAACCAAGTATGCTGCCTTGGTCAGGAAGTGGTATCCGTAATTACTTGCAGTAAAAAATTTTATGAAGATTAGGAACACACTACTTATTCTTCCCTTAATATCATAAAATATTTTTTGCTGTAAGTTTTGCATTTCACCTTTGGCAGTCTAGTAACAGCCAATGCAGTGTTCTAAATTAGAACTTTAAAGAGCTGTTTTATGTCTGTTGAGAAAATTTTGACTGTGTAGTGTTCTTTTTTCTTATAATTTAAATGTTAAAATGTTCTGTTTTGATAGGTTTAATAGTCATTAAAAACTGGAGTAACATTTTTACTTATTTGAATGATGGGTTTTAAAATAAACATAGCCTTGTGGTCAGACAGTGCCTTATGGTATAAATGTAATGAGCAAAGTGGCCAGGCATCTTGGTGCTCAACAAGGACTGGTTGAATTAAAAGATAATTAAGTTTGTTTGTAATGGTCAACTAAAATAACATATGTTATTAGAAATATTTTACCATAAAGATGAATGATTGTTTCTTAACTTCTATGTGTCATTGGCCCTCTGCACTTCTCTCCCTGACTTCTGTAATTTCTAGGTTTGTTGTGGTGTGTGGTGATGGCGAGTATATCATCTACACGGCAATGGCCTTGAGAAACAAGAGCTTTGGGTCTGCCCAGGAGTTTGCATGGGCCCACGATTCTTCAGAGTAAGTTTTGGTTGTGTGAGATCTAGCTTGCCCTGCTTGGCAACAGGTGTTCTGTGTGCAGCCTTTTTTTTTTTTTTGTCTTTTTGCCTTTTATGTAGAGCCGCACCAGCGGCATATGGAGGTTCCCAGGCTGGGGCCTAACAGGAGCTGTAGCTGCCGGCCTACGCCATAGCCACAGCAACGCGGGATCCGAGCCGCATCTGCAACCTACACCACAGCTCACGGCAACACCGGATCCTTAACCCACTGAACAAGGCCAGGGATCGAACCCGCAACCTCATGGTTCTTAGATTCGTTAACCACTGAGCCACGAAGGGAACTCCTGTGCGCAGCTTTATTAAAGAGGTTTGCAAAGCTCTCTGTAGGCCATGCTTATCCACATTAAAGACCAGGTCTCACTGAGCCGTGTTGGAAGATTAGTCAGGGCAACTGTGCAGTGTGAGCTGCATTTGCCTTTGCTGTGTTCAAAATTGAGCTGGCTCACTCAATCTGATCTCATTAAACTGGGGACCCTGCACCCATTTCTTTGATGGAACTCATGGCAGGGCCTGGTACTTAGGGGCTAAGGCAGAGTAGGTTCTGAGATCAAGACTTTCCCAGGACCTGGCATCCTGAGCTGCTGCTGCCCTTTTCTGAATTTCTTAGGGGAGATGCTAGAGTCTGGTGTAAGCTTGATGACAACTTGATTGAATCTGTTTGAAAACTCATCTTCTGTGATGTTACCCATTTCCCATTCTTAACAAATCATGTCTAAATTCAAAATGTTCATAAAATAGTCTCATTAAAAATTTACCTCTCAATTATTGGAGTTCCTGCTGTGGTGCAATGGCTTAAGAATCTGACTGTAGCAGCTTAGGTTACTACTGAGGCGCAGGTTGATCCCCAGCCCAGCACAGTGGGTTAAAGGATCCGGTGTTGCTCCAGTTGTGATGTAGGTCACAGCTATGGCTGGAATTCTCTGGCCCAGCAGCTTGATGCTTAAGCTACTCACTGTTGGCAGAAAGGGCAGCACAAAATATGGGGAAAACAAAGCTAAGAAAACTGCAAAGATGTAATTCAGTATATGGTCTGAAAAAATCCAAAGCCCCAGTGTTTATTACATGCACCAAACAGGAATCAAGAAGGAACCAGTTAGCAACTATCTAGTATAATAATTGAGTGGTAATTTTTATTGAGGTACAATTTATACAAAACGCAGTTTTCAGTGTCTATTTTAATGAATTTAGACAAATGAATGTAATCCGTAAGCACCAGCACGATCCAGATCTCTAGAATATTTCTGTCACCTCAGAAACAGCCCCCTTGTTTCCCTCACACCTCACAGTCAGCACCCTACCCCTGTTCCCCAGTGGACTAGTCTTCTTTCAGGTTTCTTATCAGTGGAGGTGTGTGGTACACGCTGTCATGTCTGGCGCTCAACGTTTTTGAGATTTATGAATGTTGCGTGAATCAGTAATTTGTTCCCTTTTTTGAAGAGTAGTATTCCAGTGTATGAATAGACCACAGTTAGTTTAATTATTCCCCTATTGAGGGACATTTGGGTCTTTTCACTTTCCAAAATAGTTTGTAAGCTCTAGTGATTTGTGTAATAAGCAGTGTGAAACCCATTCATTATTTGTCCAACTGTAAGGAGGTCACTGATATGTTAGGAAAAAAGTACACTAGCGAATCTTCAAATACTTACATTTTGTCATAACGCATTAAAATATATTTGAAGATATTTGTAATATCTGGTGTTATTTAGATATTATGCCAGGTAATATGCTATGTTTCCCTTCCTTTCTCCCCCCAGATATGCGATAAGAGAGAGCAACAGTGTTGTAAAGATATTTAAGAACTTTAAGGAAAAAAAATCATTTAAACCGGATTTTGGAGCTGAAAGTGAGTGCTATTTATATATAATACAATTTTAGAATTTTTTTTTTTTTTTTGTCTTTTTGCCTTTATGTAGAGCCGCACGCGCGGCACATGGAGGTTCCCAGGCTAGGGGTCTAATAGTAGCTGTAGCTGCCGGCCTTCGCCACAGCCACAGCAACGCGGGATCCGAGCCGTGTCTGCAACCTTCACTACAGCTCACGGCAACGCCGGATCCTTAGCCCACTGAACAAGGCCAGGGATCGAACCCGCAACCTCATGGTTCCTAGTCGGATTCGTTAACCACTGAGCCATGACGGGAACTCCACAATTTTAGAATTGAATCTGTTTTAAAACTCGTCTTCTGTTGTAATGGCTCAAAAATATCTAAAGATCTAAATCTTTTAAATTCTTTTTAGGTATCTATGGAGGCTTCTTATTGGGAGTCAGATCTGTCAATGGCTTAGCTTTCTACGACTGGGACAATACAGAGCTCATACGCAGAATTGAAATTCAGCCCAAACACGTGAGCTCCCTCTTCATTGCTGTTTTTGACATGTACATCTTTGTGACAAGCTCTGGGTACCTGAGGCCAAGAAACGTCCTTGTACCCTGCTGTCCCTGCTCCATTGTGCTGGTCACAGTGCCATTTACCTCAGGATTACTTAGAAAATGAGAATTGTGGGATTTGAATCCGGCAGTAGCTGTTAGGCTTCAAAAAAGAGTTATACAAATGCCAAGTGCTATTCATATTTTAAGTGACTTTTCACAGTTTAAAAAAAAAAAACATGCTTTGAAGATAAGAAGTCAGGGAGTTCTTGACATGGAAAGGTTGCAAATCTCCCACTCAGTTCAGAAAGCCTTTTCATATTTTACCTGATAATGTCTGTTTAAACTTTAGGAAGCTCTCTCCAATGACATTTTCTACCTTTAGAACTGCCCACTTGTTCTTGCAGTCAGCTGACTGCATTCTTGCAGTCAGCTTCATTTCATACCATTTTTAAAGTCGAGTGGAAATCAATGAATCTGAATTCAAAAAAAAAAAAAATGCTGCCTGCTTCTCTGACAGCTTTCACTGTCAGGAAATATCTGTGGAGACAACTCCACCTTCCCAGGGTCCTGGTTCTGTCTTGTAGAGCATGTGTTCTCAGCAAGGGGATGTCGTCCCCAAGGGGCAGAAACTGGTTTCTAAAACCAACTCGTGAAAAAAAGTGCTCTTTTTATTTATAAAGCACAGATATTCATATGTGTATACATGTGTTTGTGTTTCATATGTATATGCATTATATATGTATAGCCAGGTAGTATCTGTGATATTAAAACTTCATAGGGGAAGGTGACTGGGGAAAAGTCTGAAAAGGTTTGAGGTTGGGGTCATAATGGGGAGAAAGAAAGGGTGAGAAATACTCTTCCAGACCAGGAGGGAATAGGATGCTTGCCCGCCCCCCTCCCCGAGTCTCAGCACACCTGGTGCTTACTGCCCTGCTCCTTCCTGCCTCCTTTGGGGCTTTCCATTTCCATAAATAGAACATTAGTGCCCTGTCCACTATCCCAAATATATGTATATACATGGCATCAAATTGTTAAGTGCACACTTATTATTTAACATAGAAGATAAATCTTGTAGGAAACAAAGTATTCAGTCGGTCATATCCACTCAGAAACCCAAAATCATTTGTCTGTGTTTGTGTTTGTCATGTTGCAGATTTTCTGGTCTGACTCTGGAGAGCTGGTCTGTATTGCTACTGAGGAGTCATTTTTTATCCTTAAGTATTTGTCAGAAAAAGTCTTGGCTGCACAGGAAACCCATGAGGGAGTTACTGAAGATGGCATTGAGGATGGCTTTGAGGTAATTACATCAGCACAACCTTAGCTTTGTTTTTACATGATTTGTATTCGTATAATAGAACTTTACTCTTTGAAACATTTTATTATAAATTAGGTTTGGGGAAACTAATAAGCATTTAAGGAGTTAACGGTAAAATGCGAAAGTTAATATCTCGGCTCCAGGATCAGGGGCTGAAGTACCTATGTTTAAAAGAAATCTGTAC